>VDFB02004077.1:0-68710 GCA_007258455.2 Sequoia sempervirens | reverse complement strand
TGATCTCAACAAATCTATTTAAAAAATTCCCCTTCATGGTTGTATTTTCCTTTTTGTACTCAAGCTTTAGTCAACTTAAGGGGGTGTTGGTGTAAATAGGTGTTTTACCTATCTAGGTCTTATTTACAAGTTAAGTCAACTAAGTTCATAGGAAGGAATCATTTTAGATTAAGTAGGGAAAGAACCTAATCCCATACATAAGCTAACAACAGAGAAAAAAAACCCAAAAATAGAGATTGGAAAAATATCCACTAGCCAAACAACAAAAAAAACTAGACTATAACGAAATCTAGTCAGCCATAAGGGATCTTATCAAGCATAGGCACGCGGGATAGAAACAAGTTTACCATAAAGGCATGCAGGCCACTTATCATCATCAAAAACATAGTAAAAAAATAACTAGTAGAAGTCTCACAAACCAAAAAAATAACCCATATAGTCCTTAAAACAATATTATAAAACATAAAAAGCCATCAGGTTTGTTATCTAAACAACCAAAATACTGGAAAATCCAAAAAACCATAGAACTTGATAACATCATTTTTTAGGAGTAACAATCAACTCTCAATTCTCCCTAAGAACATAGAGAAACTCCTTCGAATCGGTAGCCTCAACATCAGTTCTCTTAGCAGATTCTTTTGTGTCCATCATCTTTCCTTGTCTCTTAAGTTTTTTTTAAATAGATGAGTTTTCCCAGAGACAGTACCCATAACATCTCTCTTCATGATACCATCAGTAACCTTCATAAGAATGAAAATACCACTTTCCATCTCCTCCAACCTAGCTTGCGGGATATTAATTTGATTTTTCAAATCAACATTAGTATCATTAAAGGGAAATTTGGTTTTCCTCGAAGGAATAGTCTAATGGTATCTTTGGAAGACCTATCTTCTTAGGAGAAATGTTATTTAATGAATATCTACACCTCCAATTTTAGCAGGGATAGATTGCAGCTATGGGATTCTCTAAATGATGTTATAAAAAGAAAAATGGATGACTATTGGATGTTGGGAGGAGACTTCAACTCCCCTCTTCTGCCCTCTAGAAAGTTAGGGGGTTTGGATGACTATACTGATCTAGTATGATGGAGTTGGCTAGATTCTTAAATTCTATTGGGCTTTTTGATATTCCTCTTCAAGGCTCTAAATTCACACGGTACAATAGAAGGCTTCATAATCAGTTGATTCAAGTGAAGATGGATAGATTTTTCATCTCTTCTAGTTGGAACATCTCCCAATATCTCTCACTCTTTGCTCTCTCTAGATCTGGATCAAACCGTAATGCTATTGAGCATAAAAGAAATGTTGATCACAATAAAGGCCCTTTCCCATTTAGATTTGAAATAATGTGGATTCTTCATCCTGATTTTGTAGCCTTAATCAAAAATTGGTGGTAAGAACCTATGGGAGGCACCCCTCTATTTTTTTTGGTGGAGAAGCTAAGAAGAATCAAGCGGAGAGTGAAAGGATGGAACAAAGTTACCTTTGGTAATATCTTTAAAACTAAAAAATCCCTAGGGAACAACTTAAACGAAGTGTGGGATAAAATGGAAGTCGACCTTGTGAATGATGAGATTTTCATTCATGAACACGATCTTAGATCTCAATGGTTTAAGGTTAACAAATAGGAGGAGATTTTCTGGTAGCAAAATTCTTGTGTCCAGTGGCTTACTGAAGGAGATCATAACACCAAATTCTTCCACCAATCCACCATGAAACAAAAAAGCAAGAATAGGATAAGAATGCTTAAGAAAGAAGATGGCTCCATGGTGATGACTAAAAAAGAAATCACTGAGGAAGCTGCTAACTTCTTTTCCTCCTTTCAAAATGGTCAAGGGGATGTTAATTGGGTATATGATGATTTCCTTGAAGTGATTCCAAAAGTTATAAATGAACAAGATCTTAAGATTATGACTAATGTTGTTTCTATAGAGGACGTTGAACAAGTTTTTTTCTCCTTTGGGGCTTACAAGGCCCCAGAACCTAATGGGTTCCCTTTTACCTTTTTCAGACTTATTGGGATATTATCAAAATTGACTTATTCAATGCTGCTAAATATTTCTTTAGATTAGGGAGGCTCTTAAATCAATTGAATGCTACCTTTATTTCCCTTATTCCCAAGGAAGAAGAAGCCTCTTCTTTTAAGGACTTTAGACCCATTAGCCTCTACAACACTGTCTATAAAATTTTCTCAAAGTTACTTGTGTTCAGACTAAAAGTTGTGTTAAGAAAAATGATCTCCCCAAACCAGAAAGGATTTGTCAAAGAAAGAAACATTTTAGATGTTGTTATTACTACCCATGAAATCCTTCACTCAACAAATCTTAGTAAAAACTCGAGGATGGCCTTGAAAATTGACATTTCTAAGGCTTGTGATAGAGTTTCCTAGCCATTTTTCTTTGTTGTTCTAAGGAAATTTGGGTTTGAGGGAATATTCCTTAAGTTGATTATTGCTTGTGTTACCACCCCTATGTGCTCAGTTCTTGTTAATGGTGTCCCCCAAGGTTTCTTTTCATCATGGTCTAAGACAAGGAGATTCCCTCTCCCTCTATCTATTTATAATTGTTGCTAAGGTCCTTGGAAGGAGCATCCAAAATCTAATTGAATCTAAAGTCCTCAGAGGAGTTAAAGCTGCTTCATCACTCTTGCCTAACTCTCACCCATAGTTTATTGATGACACTATCATGTTTCGTGAAGCATATATTTGGGAAGCTAGCTAATAAAAATTTGTTTTAAATGACTATGCTTCTATCTCTGGTCAACATATTAATTATGATAAAAGCAATATATACTTCTTCAATGCTAACCAATTAGTGAAGGAAATAGTGGTGAGGATCTTGGGTTGTCAGGAAGCTGCTCTACTTGTGGCTTATCTTGGGCTACCTTTGATCTAAAGAACATTGGAAAATAATTATTGGAATCATCTAATTAAAAGAGCCCAAGAAAAGCTAGCAGGGTGGAAAGGTAAACTTCTAAGCTTAGCTAGGAAGATACAATTGCTAAAAGCTTCTCTACAAAATATCCTCTTCTACTATTTGTCTCTCTTTGAAATCTCGACCTTCATTGGGGAAAAAATAGAACAGATTCAAAGAAGATTCATGTGGTTTGGAATAGAAGAGAAAAACATACTGGCTTTGGTATGCTGGGAGAAATTTTGTACTCCTAAAAATGTTGGATGTTTGGGGATAAGGAGAATAATTTTTTTTAACAAAGTCATTACTACAAAGATGTGATGGAATCTATTACAAGGGTCAAAGGACTGGGTTAAGATTTTCCAAGCTAAATATCTTAAGAACACAGACCTAGGTTGTTTCCTTTTTTCCACTGATCTACCATATGGGTTAGTTTTTTGGAACCATCTTATCAAAATAAAAAATGTGCTGAAATTGGGAGTGAAAAAGATGATAGGAAATGGGAAAGACATTTATTTTTGGAAAGACCCTTGGTTTGTGGATTCCCCTCTCTTCTTTAGAAGGCTTCAACCCCCTCAAACAAAGCTTGACAAGAATATGTGGAATAAATATGGAAAACTACATCAATTGGGAGATCGGTGAACCTAAATGGAAGGAATTTAACAAGCTACTCAGGAGTGCCAACTTGAGAGCTCAAAGACAACTTAATTGGGATTCGATGCTGCAAAGGTTACACAGTCTCATTGGGGAGGTGACTTGGTTCTCAAATGAAAGGAAAGTTGAATGGTTATGGAAGGGGAACTTTTTTGGCTGCTTCTCAGTTAAAAATGCTTATAAGGAACTAGAGAAACCTCTTACTAATTGTAGAGACCTTCACTGGGATAAGGTGTGGATAAAAAAATTTACTCCAAAAGTCAATTGTTTTTGGTGGGCTGCATCACATGGCAAAATCCTTACTATTGGTAACCTTGTGAGGAGAGGATTTCAACTTTTCAATAGATGTATCCTTTGTAAGTAGGAAGAAGAGTTTGTAATGCACCTATTCTTCCATTATCAGTACTCTAGAGAATTGTGGTCATTCTTCCTCCCACTATTGTTCATGGATTGGGTGTTTCCCCCTACTATGAAGAAATTTGTTGAAAGCTAGTCCAACTATCCTTTTTTCCATAAGGTTATTGTGGATCTCTAGAATCAAGCCCACCTTTCATAACCTAGGGAATCTAGAAGGAAAGAAATAATAGGATTTTTAGGGAGGCAAAGAGAAGCAGCTATGAGGTTTGCATGATCATAAAGGCCCAGATATAGGAAAATATGGAAGTTGGAGGATACAACTACTCAAAAGTTTGGCCAACCTATAAATAATTAAGAATCAGGCAAATATGGGGAATAAAGAAGGACCTCACTAATCATAATTGGTCCATGCTTTCGAATAGGAAGGCTATTGTTTGGGCCTATCCTGAAAGGTAATAGATTAAATGCAAATTTGATGGGTGCTCAAAAGGAAAACTTGGCATTGTTAGGGCGAGAGGACTACATGAGAAACCATCTGGGTGATTGCATTGCGGTCTATGGTATAAAATTGGGTGTTTGTACCAACAATAAAGTAGAGGCTATGGTTTTTTGGGGTGGAATAAAGACACTAAGAGATAGTGGATTTAAGAAGGAGACTCCAAATTAATTATGGATATCTTGAATGGTGGTGTCACGACCCCTTGGGAAATAAAAGACATCATTGACAATTACAAGTCCCTAATGAAATTCTTCACTCATTATTGTATACAACATGTGTTTAGGGAAGGAAATCTCTTTGTTGAGTGTGCATCCAATGAGGCACTCAAATGTAACAGGTGGACTTGATGGGAGTACAACTAATTTCCTTTTTCATTTAAAGACAAAGTGCTAAATGACAAATATGATAATGTGTATAACTTATAAAGCTAAGAAAAGGGATTTTCATAGGAGGATTATGTGATCTTGTGTCATAAAGGGCTCTTAGTCTAATGATGATAATTTATATATGACTAGGAGTATGAAGATTTCCTTAGGTGAGAAAGACAATTATTATTTCATTCTTGAGAATATAATGTATCACATCATGGCTACTATCAAAGCAAAGGATAGTGTCAAATCCAAGTGTAACGATGTTCCTAATGTAAAATCAAACCTCCAAATTGAAGATCAGCTTGCTATGAATAATCGAGACTCATTTATTATTTGTAAAGATATTAATGAATATTTTTCCTAGGGAAATGGTATGACAACCATCTCTTTAAGAAAGTTCTCAAACTTCATTTCAAACAGAGATTATTTTCAAAACACAAGAAATAGTGTGCTCTGCAAGTTTAAAAGGCTATAAGGGTGTAGTGGTGTTATGAGGAAAGGTTCACAAAAGATTAATCCTAAAAACTTATAGTTCTCTAAAATGGGTGGGTCTAGAAAGTGAACTGAACCCTCGAATTTCCAATCTCTAAGGAAAAATGCTGATCTTTGGAGGTTGTTCAGTAGAGCAGGAATGGTTCCTTTTTTCAAAGCCATGAAAGGGTATAATGAGAGTCTCACGAAGAAATTCACCAGCTCATGGAGAAAGGGGCATGTAGCTATTGGGGCTGTTAGATTTGAGGTGACGACTCAATTCATAATGGAGGTGACGAGCCTGCAAAACTAGGGAATTAAGGTTGTGAAGAAGAGTAGTGTTGATTACCAAACGTTTGTTGATAATTTCCTCCATGATGGTGAGAATATCACTTGGTTTCAAAATGGGTATGAGAAAGTCAAACTCTCGTCACCCTATGCTTTGGTCAGTATGTTTGCGATGAGATATTTTACTCTTGAAGGTAGATATATGACTATACATGCATATCACTTTCCTTTGTTGAATCACATCCGTCACAATGAACATATAAATTTTCCTTTTTATCTACTCTCCTCTCTCCAACAAAACATAGAAAATGGTGCAAAACCTCCCCTACATCAAGGCCTTATGATTGCTCTATATAAACATGCCCTAGCTATGAATCCACATGGTAATCCTGTGGTAGCTAGATAGGATATTCAGGATCAAAATGCTGGGAAAAATGTTGAACCCCTTGCAGTGGCTAACCCTATTCAGGAGCCTAACCCTAGACCCCTCCCCAAATTGTTGAACGTAACTAGAATCTCCCTGTCAAAGTCTCTTCCTCTGCTACTAAAAATTTCACTCCCTCTACCTCTATGGGTAATAAGACTCCTGCTAAAAATTCCCTTGAGCTCGAATTGATAAAAGCTACTCTTGAAAAGCGTAGGCATTCTCCACCTCTCCTAGAGCCTCCTAAGTCCAAGAAATCAAAAAAAGAATAAAAAAACCAAAATCTAGTTATCACACTACAAGAAGATAAAGAAGGCTTTCAAATAGAGGACTTGGAGGAAAGGAAGTTAAGTCTGGGCAACTGAGGCCATAGATCTACTCTCCTTGCAAAGGTTGCTTCCCAAGATAAAAAGGGAAAACATAAATCCATATTTCAAGAGGAGGAGGAGTTGGAGGTTGAAGAGTTTGAGGCTCAGGTTGATGAAGATAGCGAGGACATTGAATTTGAAGAGATAGCTTACAATACAGGAGAGGAAGAAATGGAGGAGGAAAAATAAGATAATGAGGAGGAAGATGTTGAGATTGAAGAAGAGCCAAGGAATGAAATATTGAAAGCTTATGAAACTGTGAACAATGCTAACGATACTAACACTGTTGATGATTCTAATACTGACTTTCTTAAAAGTAGGTTGACTTACATGTAGATCCAGATGGACAATATGGAGAAAGCCATTATTGTACTCTAATGATCTAGTACAACTAATGGTCTCATGCACAGGGCTATGGTTGGTGTTGTCTTGGGCCAAAGCAAGATTAGAAAAAATCTTAAGAAGATGGGAAAGACTAATGAAATGAAGGACCAGGCTGAAGATGAGGGGCCTGACTAGAGGGAGTATGTCTCCCAAATTGGAGAGTACTAGGATCTGATTGCTAAAGCCAAATAATGGCTCTCTTTCTTTCTTTTGGTTATGGCTACTTTGAATTTTTTGGCACTCTACTTTACTATATCGAACTAATATTTTAATATAGCTTTGTTATGGTTGAGAACCTATTGGAATCTAGTGGACCTTGTTAATGATCTTCATAGTATTAGCTACTTTAGTAGTAGTACTTTGTTTTTGATTAAGTATATATTGGTTTTATCGTTACAACTTTTGATAATCGACATGTGTGCCACCCTGGTTGTTGTTTCTTTCTTCTGGTTGGTGTTGTTTTCCCAACTTGTTTCCTTTTTTGAGTTCTTGGATTTGTAACCATGGGATCATGGCCCTTCCATACTTAATTAATCAAAAACATTAGTATCATTTTTACTAACATTTGTCATGGCCACAGATAAATTCCTATGAACCTCTTCCTAACCCACCACAACAACTCACCTAGTATCCTCATACCCATAAACATCCCCTTCCTTGTCAACCTCTTCTTGAACCACCACAACAACTCCCCCAACATCGACATACCCATCAACATCCTCTTCCTCTTCCATCAAATTTTCATCAATCTACATTTCCTCCTCATCACCCCCTTGTTCACTAAAATATTTACTATCAGTCCCTTCACTGTCAACATCATTCACTATATCAAACTCATCATTTAGAGAGAAAGCCACATCCTCCCTCTCATTTGCAATAGACTTCCCCTTATCATTATTAACCTTCTCCACAAAAGTAGCCTTAGCCAAACGGGTAGACCTACACCCACCCATATTAGAGGCACATAACCTGGCCCCAAATTTCAAATTCTTTCAACTATCTTTTTATTCATCTTCATGACCCTCGTTGATATTAATTACATTTTCTGTTTCAGAGTTTTTATCTACCATTTTTTTGCTTTTAGGTGGGTCCAACAATAAGGGAGAGTTTTTTCTTTTTTTAAGGATATTTTTTCTAGATCTTATCTTATCTTTTGATATTTAATGTTTGTGTCCCAAGCCATTTAATATGTTGAGGTAGTTGTCTCATTATACAAGATTAAAACACATGTCAAGATATTGTCTAATCCTATCACATAACTTGCCTTTATAAGAAAGGCACCATATGTACATTGTCAAATTCAATCTAGAAATCTTGCATCTGTAATCATAGCATGATATTTGTACCAGTTCTCTCTTTTGGAAGTTATTGTTGTCTTGCAAGTGATCCCAAGGTGTTGAGGAGTTTAGCATAAATTCCCACAGTCCTAAAGCCATTTTTTAATTTATTTATGAAATTATGAAAAATATGTGTGTGGGTGTTAAAGGATCTATTTCTCACCATTTCATTCAAAATGTATGCTATAAAATGCAAATGAAGAACAATAATCAAATATGACTAAAACATTAATCAAAAGGCAGATCTAGAAAGGGGAAAATAATGTGTAACTTTCACCAAAAGTCCCCTTTTGAAGCTCACTAAGTACTCATTTTCCCTATGGTGAATGGATCATGTATATGGTTTTTGAAAAATGCTTTTTGGGTTCTCTTTTGCAAGGTCTACACTCCTAGACTCCAGGTGTTCACTATCAAATAGATGGAAATAAAATCTATAAAGGAGTTTCCATTATTTGACAACTTTTCTTGCAACTTTGGAAACATTTCAACTTTTTTCAATTTTTCTCTTCAAAGGATTTTCAACCTAAAATCTGCAATCACACATGAAAGAGAGAAAAATGTTGTTTGTTAGGGAATGGTGGTTTTCCTTGGTCAAACCTCACTTTGGTAATTAAAGCTTAAAATGAAACCAAATAGCATGAAGGAATGATGAATGAACAAATCTATGTAACAACTCAGCAAATCTTATTTGAAACCTTGGATAACAAATCTACAAACTAGCATGAAGTGGTCTTAATGGATGTAGATCTTGATCTTGAAACTTGATTAGAAACGGTTTCTTTGAATGCTTGAATGGATCTTGAACACTACATCAACATATCAGCTCAAACAATATGCATGATGCAAGAAATATTTGACATGATGATAAGAATCCCAATTGCTGCAATAATCTTCTATAAATCTACCCTTGAAATGCCTTGAAGATGCTTTGGAAATGCTCTCTTTATCATAAAATTTCTATTAGGACTTGAACACTTGAAAATCTAAAATGCTCTCTTGAAATTCTAGGTGAAACTAAGTGAAATAACCTTATATTTATATGTATCTTAATATTAATTCCCAAAATTCAAATATCACTAGCCAACATTGAATTATTGATTTGAAATCATTAAAATAATGCTAAAAACATATTTAAAAGGGGGGTCCTAGGTCTCTAGGCCACTTACCTAGGACACACATTGCTTAGTGTTAAACATTATGTAAAATTAGGGTCCTAGGTCTAAGTGAGGACCCATTTTCCCTATGAAAAATGAGTCCTAGGTCACTTACCTAGGACACACATCTTCCAAAGTTAAGTGCCATGAAATGACATTTATGAATGTCAGATTTTATCCCTCAAAAATTACATTTAATTAGGCTTGGATTTGAATTAAATGGGTTGATTAAGGAAAATTAACCTCAATTAATTAATAAAGCCCTAGATTAATGTGAAAGTGTAAAGGTACACTTTACAACACCAAAAATAAGGCACAATTAAATCCATTTAATTTAAAAGGGTCCTAAACATAATGTGAATATGAAAAACATATTACAACACTAAATTAAGGAATCATTAAGCTCATTTTATTATTAATTATTCCCAAATTAAGTGTGAAAAAGGGATACTTTTTCCTACACTACAATTTATAGATTTTTTAGCTTCATACCTAGATTCAAAGGTTCACAAAGAAATGACTATGTGCAAAACTAGCTTACGAATCCTTGTTATAATTGTATGAATTTTTTCATGTACTAGGCACTAGGTTATACATTTGTTCTATATTTACAGTTAGTGTCATAAAGAGAAACCCTCCTTGGTTCTACAGAGCTTGAAGAGTAGAGAAAAATAGATTGAAAGTGTTTCATTTTCATTAGTCTAACTTCCAACAGCTTTGAGCATAAGATCTAGCTAGTTTTTAGGAGTTACTAGAATATAAGTTGTGGAGCCAACATCACCTATATCCTTTTTATGTCTAAATATTTTCTTTATATGCATATCACTAAGTACTCATTTACTTTAAGATACATGGTCATGATGAAATTCACATGCACCTCAAAGTAGGGGAAAAATAATGGTGAGATTTGTATGCCCATGGTAACACTTATTTAGTATTAGGCTAATTTAGATAGAATCACTTAATGTAATTAAATATCAACAAATGGTGTTATCTTCTACAATTTCAGTTTTGTTACTCAATCAAGACTTCACCCATCCTTGTTTATACACATTCCAACCACTTCTAGACATTTTCCATACACTTTACATTTATTGTATCCACCATGTTGGGAAATTTATTTCTCTATATAGATATTACTATTGTCTTTTGTTGGGTCAATCTTGTGGGTGTAGAATTCATCATGTGCTTACATAACTAGCATTAAATTTTAAAAATTCAAACTCAAAATTTGTTTACAATCATCTACATGTTCTGAACAATTATTTCTATGTGAAGGTATCCAAAGACATTATATGTGCATTTAGTGATTATTCACAAAATCCTAAATATTGGAGAGAAGAATCATTTTAGAAGTAGTTCACTTGAAGCATTATAACATTCCAAGATATGTTTAACAATCATAGAGCATCTACATGTTTGAAGATTATTGACCTCAACCATTTTTCTAATAATAAAGTTGGTCTATGAGATTGACCTAGGTGAACTTAACCCGAATGATTTGACAACCTCTCCAAAAAATTATCAATAATGCTAGTCCTTGATGATTAATAAAAGGTAAAGAAAGAGTGTATTATATCAAATCAAATCAATAGACCACAAATTATATCCACTGATTTGAATGTGCCCAGGTGGGTGGGAACTATAGGGAACTAGGAAAGACCACCCACCCCCAGACCCCACTACCCAAGGTGAATATGGATGGTGGTGTCGGCCTTATGAAAATGAAAATTTGATTAGTTTCTAAGATTTTTCTAAATAGAAAAAGTAAGATAATAAAAATTATTTCTCTCCATTATTTCTGACATAAAATTAATTGTTCAATTAAAACCCCACAGCTCTAATTTACTTAATCAATGTCGATTTATGGTGAGTTGATTTGAACTGAAAGAAAAAAGTTTTTTTCCTATACAACTTGTTTATAATTTACTGTCAAAACTCATAAATTCTATGATAGATTTTATTATTGCTTGATTTATATATTTACCATGATTTTGACTTTCCTTTCCGCAAATAAACATTGAAATAACTTCACTTCAGAAACAGTTCTCTTCCTGGGTAAAGACAATGACCAATGACACATATCACAGTACCATTTCTATTTTAAAAGAGGCCTTCAGAACATAGGATCCACCTTCTTCTTTATGTGCCTGAATAAGATGTTTCACTGACTGCACTTAGTTACCAATGTCGGTACTTTGTACATTTTTTTCTGTTTGCTTTTGTTCATCTTCCATGTAAAGCACTGTTGTCATAAATTTCAATTTTAACTTTCAGGTCAGTGGTACACTATATTTAATGATATCCTCCCATGTATATATTTAAATAACTGTTCAAAAGGAATCTGTTGGGTATCTGTCAAACATTTATTATAAACATAGAAGCCTGCTGTCCACTGTATTTAGATGTCCAGAAAAGCTATGATAGTTACTGACACCAGCAAAAATCTTTCAGAAAGAGAGCTGTGGCTTTCTATTTTTCCTCTAAATGACAATCGAGTTTTTAAGAAAGAAATTTTGGTTCTTATATTTGTGACAATGGCTTCTTACTATGTATACAACCAAACAAATAATCCCTAGATTCATTGGATTGTTGTACTATTAACATATAGAGTATTGGCAAGAGAGAATAAGGAATTATATACTATTTTAGGAGACCCTTATGTAATGGGCACATTTGCACTCTTTGAAAGGGTCGCCTTGATGTTTCAATCTCCATCTAAATGATGGAATAAATAAAGAATAAGGATGGTTGTTAAAAGTGCAGATATTTTTTCAATATATCTTATAAGGTTTGTATAGAAAAAAGGATGGCAATTTCTTGAAAATATTATTCTTTGAATATATGGTAATAATGTAAATAAGAGAAAATTTGTAAGAATGCAATGTTGTATGAGAATGATTTTACTTGAGATATAAAAAGGATTTATAACAATCTAAATAAACATATCAGAAATTATGTTGATGTAGCATATCATAGTCGAAATCATGATATGTGGAAGGAAAATATAAGTGATGCTTTTGTTGGGCCTAAACATGTTATCCTTGGGAGATTTGAGATGGATAATAAAGGGAAGATAATGAAATGCATAAGGATGATGAATCATGGGGATGATCTTATGGTGGACTAAATAATTTTAGAATAGAATTTAACTATTGCTATCTTATTTTCACATTGCTACAATGTGATGTTGTACGAGTTAAAAATAAATTGAAGGGAATAACTCAATAACTATTATGCTAGTTGTATGTACATTTTCCTTCTTAAGGTACTTATCTTATTATTGATGAAGAATGATAAAATATCACAAAGAAATATGAAAAATGGAAGAAAGGAAATGTATGAATGATGTATTAAATTGGATTGAGTAGAAATTCGGGCCATTGGGATCATGTCACTCTAGCTCATTGGAGTGTTGTTGGTAAGCCTATGGAGGAAATCATCATCGAAATGGTGTAACACAAACATTTTCAATTAGTACCCTAATTTGATTTATTGAGAAGGTTTGGGGATGGTATGGGATGTTTTGAAATATTCATAAGTGAATAATAGATTTTCTTTGGTTGGTTCTACTCACCATGGGCCTCATAAATAAAGGACTATATTGCAGGGGAAAAATCTATGTGAATATGGAATAAATTCCATAATTGGACTCCTCTAAAAAAATTATGCAATTTTAAAAAATAGACACCTCATTTGAGTTTATAATCAAAGGTTATGACATTGAGAAGAACTAGGCTATTCTTGGTGAATACATCAAGTGAAGTGTCAAAATCATCATGGAAGTGGTTGACTTACCATTAACTCCATGAATTCATCTTGAAGCAATAAACTTTTTCACTAGTAAAGTAGTAAATGTGTCTATATATAGGTAATGAGTCAACAATTAGAACGACAAACAATTTTTCTTCTATTTTATTGATTAATCTTTTATCTCTAAAACTCTTGGAAGCTAAGAGGAAGTATTAAATACCTTCTCTATGTCATAGAATGGGTTAGCCACTCCATTTGATGGCATTAAAGTCATTTATGTAGAGACCTTAAAGCATGTGTATGCAAAGTCTATAAGAGTAAAGGAGTGATTGTTGAGATCTTTTAGAGACCTTAAAGCATTGTTGGAGCTTTTTGGTACAAATTGATCATTGTAAACTGTTGATCATCAAAGCTTGTGCCTCTCTAACAACCTTATGGGAAATTCAGTGAGTGGGGGACTGATTTATGCCTCACTGAATACCTCCAAGATTTTAATAGAAATTCGGCTCTTCTCTGAGTTTTTGGAGAAAAGGGTAGAAGAAAATGTAAACATAAAACATAAAATGGTGATGCACCAAAGGTTTTACAACATTTTAAACCCAATCTTTCCTATGAATGATATTTTAGACACAGAATGCCACAACCCTTCATTGTTGGGAAGAGAATGAACAACAAAGGCTAACTACAAGCACAATGCAGTCTTTCAAATCTTCCTATAGGGTATGTGCAAGATCATCATAGAAAAAACAAGCCCTTAAGTGGCGAAAAATTCAGAAAAATCAGAGTTAGGCAACTTGACATAAAAATTTGAATATGTTATTTATATTATTTCAAATATATGTAAGAATAGAATTTGTAGCAAATTGAATGTAATTTATAAACTACTAGGTTTTTTTTTTTTTAAATCTATTTGGTGAAAATTTGAAATTTCAATGCAATAGTACTTAAATTTCATGGAAAAAATAAGAAGTAGGTGTCTGTTTGACCATCCTAACCACAATAAAATGATAATATTTTTTAATAATATTTTAGATATAAGTAGAGGACTCATGTCTTGATGTCATGCATATTTTTTGTAATTTTTTTTCCAAGTAAATAATTAATTATGTTTTTTTAATTACAACTTTTAAAAAATATAAAAAACACGTATGTCTTACCACCTTAACTTGGTCAAAACATCTTGAAATTCAATTTTTTTAATCCTATAGTATGCGAAGCATAGAATGTGATGCATGTTTTGGATTCAAAAAATGTGATACCGTTTGAAAGCTATAGATGTTTTTTAATCAGCCTATCAATCAAGACTTTAGTCGTAATTCAAATAGAAAATGAATAATAATTATTTATTAAATTCAAAGTAAAGCATAATTTATATTGGTGGAAAGCTGAAAATATCCTTTAAAAACCCTTTTCATTTCATCAATTTTGGGTAAAAAAAATGTCGTCGGCCACATACCCTACACATACCCATCATATCACCACTTTTTGGCCCATCATGATCCTGCATATACCCTATAGGTAGTGTTCATTAAGGTCCGATCAAGCATAAAGATTTCCAAGGTGGACAGAGAAACATTAAGAAAAATTGAATAAATCCTCTCTTTTCTTACAACATAATATACAAAAACAATAACCCTTTAGAAAACTAGAGAAGTTCATAGACATAGTCCAATTTTCATAGGTTATTATCCTACCATATAAGCCTACAACATGGAAATTAACTGCTCAAACTAGTTGAATTCAACTTAGCACAGTGTTTCATTTAGAATGAGAACATAAAGAAAGAACTTGATAAATGCCATAACATGCACAGTCTCAAAGATTTCTTTCAAACGGTTTGTGCTTGAATATAAAATGAACTTCAAAACAAAGGTCGAATGTCAATCTGATAATAGTTTGAACATAAACAATATAACATGCTAGAGAAAAGCAGTTTTTAAAAATTCTACTTCTAAAAATAGTTCTATAACTTTAGAAAACTAAAGAAACTTTTCTTGAGAACAGGAAAACTGAAACTTGAAACTTTTTTGGAAAAAAATTCTTCTTTTCCATTGCCACCTCCCATTTATAGCTAAAAAAAGAGAAGATTGTCGCCACGTTCCAGAATTAATTGTTGCTAGATGTTGGCATTTGATAGCTCATGATTTGATCATAGATCTTAAATTAGGTCATGACAATCTTTGATCATGAATTCTCAGCTACCGCATTAATGCCCTTTAGATATTTAGCAAAGATAGTTATCTAAAAATGAACAGATTCTAGAAAATAGCCTGGAAAAAGTCTAGTTGACCAATCATGTGGCTTGACGACACTGACTCAATGCTTCCATCTAGAAAGCCAAAAAGGAACCTAGCAAGCTATGGAACACTCTAAAATAGATCACTTTATGAAAGTGCAAACTGCCCACAATGAAGAGATGACATGCCAAGTGAGCAAGTATTCTTAAACTTTATGAAAATCATCCTTGAGAAAAATTTTGACGTGGTGACACGTGTCCTGGCTCCCTCCCGATAGGAAGGTGATAAATGAAAGTCGTGCAACCACCATGTGGCATGTTGTGCACATTTCCGAACAAATTTACTTTGAGTGTGGACACATCCGAAGCCAAAAACATATAAAAGTCGAAAATAAAAAAAATGATTAAGGAAAAAATGCTTCATAGTTCTGGCAACTCACATGGGGCCTTCACTTATTGAGGTACAAACCTAGACCTCTAGAACTTCTTGTAGTTTGAGGAAATTGGAATGTTGTGCCTCTCAATCCACATCAGTTGGTTGAACAAGAGTATGTAGATGAGCCTATATGCTTGATATAGCTCAAAGACTTCCTTGAAAGAAATAACTCCCCATCTTGAAAAAATTGCCCCAAGATGGTAATAGAGACGAGAAAGAGTTAAGATCTCGCAAGTTCGATTCCATCAATGGTGGGCATCACACTTGAACTTGAGAGTTCCAAAGAAGTTTGGACCATATGTCTAATTGCATCCATGACCTGGTCAACTAATAGCACATCTCCATCAATTGAGAAAAGAGGAGGTAACCCAAAGCTAACTAGGACACCAAAAATCCTTCTTGATTTCATTGACCCTCTTGTTCAACACCATTTGACATTCCTTGCACCTTGTTGCGATCTTGTGGTAGTTAATGATCTCATTTTCTTTGATGGAGGTAGCTCTTCGATCGAGAATCCCTGCACCTTTTAGGGCCTCATTAGTGGCCACACACAACTTGGAAATAAAGCTTTGTGATTCTGCCACTTGAGGAGCATATACTGTAGAATTAGATGAGCCAATTGGCCAACCTTCTAGTTCAATTCATGAACATCCCTTAAAAATTGTAAAGTGGGCCTAAGAATGGCAATCACAACCGTGATTCACTCCCAGTGCATGGATATCAGCCTCTTCAATATCAAGAGGGTCCCAACCTCTTATGCAGTAGCTAGCTCCTGATTGAACTGAGCCTCTCTTGCTCTTGCATTCTCCTCCATTTGGTTTCTTTCTCTAAGGGCATTTGTCAGTTCTGAGTTCAACATTTTGACCTCTTGGTTTGAATTTTCTACTTCTGCCTAGGCCTTATGTAGATCATCGCAAGCTTGAAATTGGATGCCATCCAACTCTCCTTTTTATCTTTTCTTGAGCATGTTGGTACTATGCATTTGTCTAGTGGTCAACAAGTTCAACTCTCAACTTTTCAATTTCAGTATATAGTTGAACCTATCTACCTTGGGTCTCCGTGAGCAACTTAGATGTTTCTCCTTGTTGATTTTGTATTTTCCTTACATGGGCCATCTCGACATCTCTAGCCTTGACCTTTTTCTATACCCTGTTCACTATTTCCTTTAAGTTTATCAGCTCTACCTTGTGCTTCTTCAACTTCCTATCTAGTCTCTCGTAATCTGCATATACCACCTTCTGGGTGGCCTTAGCTAGGACCACTTTATTGTGTAGGCAAGTCTCATTCAAATATAGGCCCATGGCTCTGATGTCATAATCCTCCATTTGCATTTGTCCCTTAGGCTTGGATACAAGCAGCCTCATGGTAGTGGTCAATAGTTATTTCCGCTCCACAATGAAGCAAAATTTTCAATCTTCTTGGTAGCCGGTAGTGCGACATTCTTCAACAATCATTTTTTCTTTTTTTCCTATTGGGCTTGCTTAGTTGCATCTAGATGCTCTTGGAGACTCTGAGGGGTATCAATGCTTTGTGCTACAATGGAAGCACTAGGAGGGAGACCAAAAAGGGTGACAGAAGGAGAAACCTCAGATGTATGAGCATGCAAAGAAGCAAATGGGATCATAATAATGGAAAAAGGTGGGACACCAAATTGAGAGTGTGCAGGGGAAAAACCAATTGAGGTGAGAAGAAATATGAGAAAAAGGATAGATTTCTTTCCAGAAGAGGATGGACCGGTAGTGATGGGAAACATGGATGTTTCAGCTCTTTCAATGGGGGCCCTTGATAGGGTGATTAAAGAATCAATAGCGGTCGAGGCAGACGTTTCTCATTCGACATGCAAGGTTGCTTCAGATCTTCATTAAAAATGGTAGGGCGTGTATTCATGATCAAAATATTAGGGTATGAGGATAGATGATTCCTTTCCATGGATGGGAGCAAAGGAGTAACTGGAGATGCAGAGGCAGGAAGAAGAGAGGGAGTAAAACTTACCTGGGCCACAGCAGTCAAAACACTTTGTAGAACAGACTTTGCTTCTTCTTCTCCTTAGGCTAATGCATCGAGTGCACCTAGATCCTGGACTTATCTTCTCTTTGCACAACTGAAACTGGTTCGTTCTGATCCTTTGGCATCCAATCCCTCTAAAACTTGGCCTTCGATAACCACAGTGGATCCTCTTAGGAACTGTTGGGTCATTTTTCCTTTTCTTTGAGCACTGGAAGAGGATGCAAATTATGAGTCCCTTTGCTTCGAGCCTCTCCTCCTATTAGATTCCTGAGGACAAGAATTATGGCACAGGAGTTGCTCTTCTAATATCTCATGAATTGTCTCTAGATTGCTATTGTTAGTGTCGGACTCTTGATCATAAATTTCCTTGAACCTATCGTCATGTGGCCAAAAATCTCTGAAAAAAGCATTGGGGCATTTCATCTCTTATCGGGACCTCCAGAAGTCTACCTTCTTTCTTTCTGAACATCCCTTGCACTTCAATTTCATGTTGAGGGATTTTCCCATCTAAAGGTTCCTCTGATACTCCACCTATGGCATATAGAAATTCATCCATTTTGGTTGCTTGAGTGGAATGCAAGCCAAGTCAATGTATACTTCTGACCTTTCCTAAGTCAAATTCCTCCTCCTCTTAAAACACTCCCTAGTCTCATGCTTCAAAGTGAAATGCTTTATCAGATTGTAGTCCCACGTGTCACAAATGAGGACCAAGCCTAGGGCTGCCAATAGGTTTGTAAGCTCACCCTCTGCCTTTTGCTTTCCCAGTGTCACCTGACTATTAGCAATTGTGAGGGGGAGTGGGTATATCTTTGTCTTGTTCCTTTCAGCACCATAGGTGTTGTCAATAATGGTTTCCTAACGACATGCCTCCAATGCAAAAACTCTATCCATTACAAATATGGGGAGTCTAAAAGGCTCCCGACAAAACCATGAAACCTGATAAATGTAAAATCCTCTCCTAGGAAATAATCCATTGGAGTCGGTGGAGTTTTCATCCATTGCACAACCTCAGGAGAGAAACGACCCATAGGGAGTGGCAACAAATCTTGAAGCACTAACCAAAGTAAATTATGTATAAACCAGTAGTAATCCTCAGTTTTTGAAAGCACATGAGTCCATACAGAAACTAGCTAATAGCATCCTTTAGCATCAAACCTAGACAATGGTATACTTCTTTCTAGCAACTCATAATTTTAATGTAAAATCAAGTGGGCTAAGAAAGAGGAATACCTGAATTTATACTTAGTAGTATAATTCTTCAATTGTTCTAGCATTGTTTCGGCTATTGCATTAGCGAAATCATAATATTTTTAATTCTTCTCCTTTTTGAGCATAAAATCCAGGCCCATCTAGAAGGGATGGACCTCATCATCATTATCAAGGCCATAAATCCAAGCCAACATTGAGAAGATAGTTTTGTGTGTCCTTCTTGAATTTTTTGCACATAAGGGGAAAAGAAAAGTGGCCTCTCACTAGTATTTCCTTTGTCTCGCTCTCATAAAAGATTTCCTTTGGGTCCTTTCCTCCCAAGATATTTCCATTGTCTCCTCATCAAAATGTTTGGCACCCCAAGTGGTAGGGTTACACAATATATCCCGTATGGCTTCGAAAAAAAATGTAACTCTAATCCTATTACCCTCAATGACTCTTGTCTTTTTGTTGAATCTCTTGGTACATGCATCCACTAGCTTTGGGCATGGGTGTATAGTAAGAAACATGAACAGTGGTAGACCTCAATTCTAGAGTTGAGATGAAAAACCTTTAGATGAGCCATGATCTTTCATTCTTTGTAATTCCCCCTCCCTAAGGTTTTTAGTGTTAGTTGTTAACTTGGGGTCAAAAATATTGTCAGTGAAATCTTGCATTGCCTCTCTCCCGATACATTTGTTTGGTTGTACCTTTTTACAAAATTCAAATGACCACTCCTCAGGTGCTAGGGTGTTCGTGAATGAGTTCTACCCAAAGACATCGACGTAATCAGGACTTTTGCTTGAGGCTCCAACTTTTCTACTAGATGTTGATGGTTCCACTATAACTATATCAAGAATTTGTAGAGAATTTCCTTAATGAAAATGACCACTTTCCTTTTGCTTCTTAGAAAAAATTTCTTTTGAGTGCTATTAATTCCTTGGCACCTACATGTAGTTAACACTACACCATTACCACTGATCATTAAATGCTTCCACTAAGGCGATATGTGTGGATTTGAGATATGTATCCCTAGGAATGCAAAAAATGTGCAAGAATGGAATTAGTAAATTCTCCCTGCCACATCTTTTACAAATAAGCTCATTGCATTGGAAAACATGCATTTATTTATGAGAAACATGTTGAAGTAATGCAAGGTAATCATGAAAAGACACGCCTATTTTATCTATCAAAATTTAGCGCTTTAATCCATGTATTTTCACATAAGTAAGCTAGCTGGTGCTAATGATGGTGAAGGACACATGTCGACAATCAACATATGAGAGCATTTACTCCCAATGCCCAAATTTAATTCTCAAGACCCTCTATCAGATCCTCCGTATGATTTATCTACTAGTCTCTGTTTTCTTTGGAATTTTTCTGTTGTCGTCCAACCAAAAATGGACTTTCCGTTGGTTGGGTTTGCCAGCTCATCTTTTCTATATATAACTATGCCACCTTATTGCAATATTCATTCAAAAAAATAGCCTTTAAGTTTAGCAAGCTTTCTCACTTCCTCCCATTCTGCTATAATACATTGCTTTATCAGAATGTCTATTGGCCTGAGCACTCCTATTTGGATTCTACCATGAAGGCTACAATGTTGCTTTGTTGGAGAGATCACCAGTGATAGAATTAAGCACCTAGTGAAAAGGTGTGACCACCTTAGCCTAGTTATGTTCAAGTGGGTAGTTGGCCTAGACTATATTGACAATGAAAACAAGTTGAGGAGCAATTGCAATGTACTTTCCTAATTTTTTGCCTCCCTACTTGACTTGAATGTGTCCAAGCCTATGATAATTGAGTTGTGCCACCAAATGTTTGACTTTGCGCTGATGGAAGGGCTTGACAAAATCATGCAGGTGGCTATCCCTGGCATTGGTATTCCAAGTGCCATGGATATCCATAGGCATGTGGACTTTGGGATAGATGTTCCTTTGTTTCCCTTCCTTTCAGACTTCTACACCATGGACCTTGAAGGGAATTGCTCAAATTCTTTGCCAGCGACCACCTACTTGTTGCAAGAGTACAACATGGAGCATGCTATGGGGCTCGACTAGAGGAAGCACTTCAAGTTTCTGGTGTATAACAGTGATGACTAGGCCTTTAGTCTACATTGTGACAAGCCCACGTGTGTTGTGTGTTCACCCCCCTTTTGCATCTTGACCAAGAAGAAGAAGAAGAAGAAAACCCAATGACGAGTTGCTTTGGCTTTCTCGACAATGGTTGGAGGCGTAGTTTCACTGGTTTTTGCATGTTTCCTCCTTTTTGGTTCTTTTTGTTTTGTGACTCTTTTTGGGTTCACTCGAGAGGAATTCTTATTTAAAAATTGAACCTCGAGCTTGTATTACATTGTAAATTTTTGATGAATATAATATAGTACAAACTTTCTACTTATTCTATGTTTTCTCATGGCTTATTCTCAAAATTAAAATGTATTTACAATTTTTTTAAATATGGTACATAACTGCTAATTTTTTTAAAAGAACTATGTGTTTAATGGAACAATTTTAGATAAATACCATTCACCAGTATATCCAAGGAATTACCTTCCATTTCTTCAAGTTTGTATGCATTTTTTTCCTTGCACGTGCTAATTTGGAAGGGTCCCTTCCATATCACTTCAAATTTGGTATGTTAACTTGGTTTCATGGTGTGCTCATCATACTTTAGTACTAGGCTACCTTCCTTGAAATTTGGGTTGGAGGTATTTTTGTCGAACCACCGCTTCACTGTTTGCTAGCAATTGATAATGGTTATATAAGCTTTTTCTCTATCTTCTTCAAGTTTGAGGAGTTCTGCTAGCCGTACTTCCATTTTGCTACTTTCTTCAACTTCCAGGGCTTTCAATAGTTGAAGAGTAGGGATTTCTAAGGAAATAGGTAAAACTACCTCTTTTCCATATACTAGTTCATAAGGAGAGGTCTTCAGGATCTACTTGGGAGTAATTTGGTCCACCCATAGAGTAGCTTGCAGGTGCTTGTGCCAGGCATCAACCACACCATCATTAGTAACATTTTTTGTTCTTTTCCCATGTGTGATGTTTTTCGTTGTAACTAGTTGATGGGCGATTGTCCTGATATGTAGGTCTACCCCGTTGTGCAATAAGGGCTCTTTCGATGTTGAGCGCCTTGGGGATCAACTGGTCATATGTTGTAATGCATTGTATTTTTAGATGGAAGGACAAGGTCCCTTCAAGATTAGCAATGGTAGTACCAATTTTTTGCTCGTCTAGCATAGCCCACTTGCTCTTGTTGGCATTGGATCACCATCATTGTAAGAAGGATGCAAACATTTCCCCCTTGGCTTGTTTTAGAGTGGATAGTTCTTCTAGACTCACTTCCATGCCTATGTTAAATGAATAGTTCTGAATGAATAAGTCCAAAATTTCTTGGATCTTTTTTATTCTAGGAGCAAGGCAGGAGAACCATTCCATTACTGGACCAACCAAACTCTAAGAGAATAGTCACATTAGATAAGACTTGTTGTATGCAACTTCCATACAGTGAAGATGAAATTCCCTGATGTGATCTTTACGGTTACCAGTCCCATAATATTTGTCAAATTTAGGTATCTCAAACCCTTTTGGGAATGAAACCATCAAAATGCTTCTGTCGAATGGATAGGGGCATAAATTCCCTTGTTTTTTTGTTGTTTTTTAGGATTGTAGGTCTAGCACTTGTTGTGAGAGTAATTTGATTTGTGCAGACACATCATTTTGCAAATCGGGTGGTGGGATGAATGTGTTTTGGGGTGGTTTGATTGTTTGAGTGATGGGTGGGTTGTTTTCTGTGTTTGTGTGAGGCTACTGCAAGTTTTTTTGTGCCACCAATGCTTGTTGATATGCCTACAATTGTTATTGTGCCAATAACACTTGTTTTTGGTCTTGTTGTTGTGCTAACAATGCTTTTTGTTGGGCTTGTAACTGAGCTGCTTGTTGTTGTGCTTGGTATTGTGCAAAGCTTTCTAATAAGCTTTTTGTTATAACAAAGTTTGTGCTTGATATTGAACTTGTGCCTAAGCCTGAGGTTATTGGGTGGCTTGTGCAACTTGGATAGCCTATGCAGCTTGTGTTGCCTATGTAGCTTGTGTGGCTTGGCCAGCTTGGGAAGCTTGTTGATGTTACAATAAAGCATGTGCTTGCACTTGGGAAGCCTATTGTAATTTTTGTACAGCTTGTTGCATAGCTTGCATGGCTTATTGAGCTTGGAATTGCTCGAATTCTTTTTGATAAGCTTGTTGGGTAGCTTACAGTGTAATCTTGTATTGATTTGTCACATTTGGATTTTGAATGGTGTGAGACGGTGTGATGATATTTTTTTGAGGTGTCGTTTTAGTGATGATAAGGGGTTGTGTAGTAGATGGTGTGGTTGATATGCTAGGTCCTTTGTAGAGCACATTTTGAGGTGTTATAGATGGTATAGTGATTAATTGTGTCGCTTGGATTGGTGCCACTTGGTGTTACGATATTGGGGGTATGCTTGGAGGATTTGGTATGCTTATTTGATTCATGATTGGAGGATTGTTTTGATTTGGTTGATTGAGGATTGGTAAAGGGGGTTGCCCTAAACCAAGGATTGGTGTAGATGTTGATGCTAGAGGGGAAAATGGTGAGAAGATGGATGGTGTGTTTCCTTGAGAAAGTGATGATGAGGGATCAAAGATTCCCCCTTGTCCAAATAGACCAAATTGTCCTTGTGAAGTCATGGGAAGAGAGACTTGTATATCAAGGGAATATGTTGGTGATGCGGTGAAGTGGAAGGATTGTTGGCATTATGAGAGATGAGTGGGACGTATGGATGCTTTGGATCTTGTGGAACAGTATTTGGTAGACCCAAGATAGTGTTTGAATCTAAGTCTTGGATATTTACAAGGGGATGTGTTTGAAGAGCGTGAAGCAATGAACTTCCCTTGGTAACCATAGGTTGACTTGGAGCATGAGATGATGTTGGTTGTATGATGGGTTGGATGAAATTTTGAAAAGAATGTGTGAATGATACTGGTGGCATAATCCCAAGAGGTTTTTCCACAATAGTGCTTACATCATAATCAGAAGGGAGTTTAGCCCCTTCCTTTGCTAATGCTAAAATATATTGTGAAGGATTAAGTCTCATCATTGTGTTGACAATCTTGTGGTTATTAGGATTTTGGACTATCTCCATGATTTCATCTTGATTCATTCCTAGGAAATTGTTGGTGACATCCTCCACTTGGAAACCTCCCTCTTGAAGAACTTGTGGTAATTGAGGAAGGTTGAGTGGGGGATTATTAGATCCGATGGGGTTGATTTTAGGTGCAGTTTGGCTCAAGTCACTTGAAGTGGATGTTTCTTTGTTTGTTTCCATGTTTTTCTTGTGTTGAGATCTATTTTGGACCATAAAATAAGGATGAACTTTTAGGAATATGGGAGGTAAACCTCTAACTCCTTAGGTTGTTCTAAACTTTAGGTGCAAAAAAGAAAATCTAAGATGTTAACGATCAAATGGTGGTGATGAAATAAATGAAAGCTGGATGATGTGAATGATTGAAATCTTATGAAACCTTGGAGGGATACTATACTTTAGGAACTTTTTGGATTTGTTGACTTTGGATTTTTCTTTGAATTTTGGATAATGAACTCATAAACCCCAAGATGTTGGATGTTATCTTGGAATAAACTTGTCCACAAGGATGATAATTTAACTAAGTGTATGAAGAAGGATTCATCCACACACACTTAGCCAAACAAGATGATTTTTGATTTGAAGGATTACCAAAAGTCTATTATGAAGGATTTTTCCAAGATTCTAAGAGTTGTTTATGAGATGGGATTTGATTGATGTTTTTGGATGGATGAAAGTGCTGATTTTTATCCTAGGTGAACCTAGAGAGACTTTTGTATACAAGACCTAGGAGTTGAAGAACATGCTATACTTTTAAGAACTTTTCAAACAATAAGTGGTTCAAATTGAGCATACATATTTGGATTGTTCAAAGGAATGAGTCTATAAAACCTTGTGAATGTTTTTCTTATCTTGAGATGTTGCTTTTGGTTGCACTTCCTAATGTATTTCTTGATGGATTTTTGAGTATGACACCCGAACTTGAAGTTTTTGCACAAAGAATTTTGTTTTGGGATTTTGAACTTTTTGGAAATCATGAGAACAAGCACATGTGTGGGGTTTAATTGTCTTTTATCTTTGCTTAATAGGTTCTTTTTTACCACAAGCACTTTCTTACTTAACTTTTCAAACTGAATGTCTATTTCTCAATTTCTTTTCATCCCACAAGGTCCATTATGTGGAAATCAAGAGAATCAAAGCAATAGTTTCCTAATGTTAACTTTAGAGAGAGAAAATTGAGACATAGGCCCAAATATTTAGAAGCCTTCTAAGGATAGTATCCTTAGGGACACACAGTAATAATTGGAATTTTCAAAGGTATTTTCTCTTTCTAAAGGTTTTGAAATTTGATGACCTTGTTGAATGTTTGTTTTCAAGATTTTGGATCCAAGCAAAGTATTTAACTGACTCACAGATTGCACAACCCTAGGATAGAAATGGCTATATTTGTTGAATTCCCACTTGGATTTCTCTAGTTGCGCTTATTCAGGGTGGATGATTAGAAGCTTGACCACACTAGCTCCCCTCCATGACACTCACTTCTATGAGCCAGCCTAGCTTCGAGTCATGAATCTACCATGAAAAACTATTCATCTCTACTAAGAACCACAAGTATGTGGGACAACTTTAGAATGATCATTCTTGCACCAAAAAATAGTAAGTATTTTGGCTTCTATACAAATTGGTTCTTAGTCATGGTAATTGGGGACATGACACCTTGCAAGCATCCAACAAGACACTAAATGATTTAATCAATCCTACTAGGGGCTCTTATACTTTTTACAGTAGTACCCCATTTTGAAAGACACTGTACGACTAAGGCCTACATGATACGATGAGGACTTGACAGTTTAGTCTTATCCATTTATATACTGGCCCAACTGAAAAACTAGTTGCAGTCGCCTTCGAGTTGTTCTTAGGTAGGCCCCTCTAAAGGTGAACAATAGTGAGTAAGTACATCTATAGTTCGATCATCTTTGTTTGCATGAACAAAGAGAGAACACATGCTATGCCTTTTCTAACACTAGCATGATTGGTTCAATTTTAAAAACCCAAATTTGAAATGTGAAGGAAATCTTTTAGACAACCTAATGTCACTAAAATACTTTTGATTCTCAAGATCACATGAAGTGTGAGAGAAGTCAATACACATTTGAATGACATGAGTTTGTAAAGAAGATTACAAAATAAAGCAAACATGAATTCTTTTTAGTCCTCAAAGGTAATAATGAGTTCTTTTTATAGCACCAAAACCAATTGTTGAAGTTGATTGTTCAATTTTAATCCAAACTCCAAATTCTAGTAAGTATCTAAGGTTCAATTTTAACCAACTTGACAAAGTTTGAGTTGTACATTAATTTTAAATCCAAATTGAATCTAGGTAGTCCTAGGAAATAAAATACAAAAATTGAAGCCCAAGATTATCACAAAGAGCATCAAAAAATGCTTTTAAGTCTTCAAATTTTGATCATCCCTTGATTCTTGCAAATGTGACGCTAAACAAAAAATGCGGTGCTAGAAAAAAAAAGTGGCATTCTGGTGAAGTCAAAAGCGACGCTCTGCTGAAATAGAGAGCACAAATGTGGAAATATTACGAAAGCGGCGCATTGTAAAAAGAAAATTAGACAGAAGAAAAAGAGGTCAAATGTGATGATAAATCAGAAGTGGCATGAAAGAGGCGTGCATATGCAACATGACGTAGCATAAGTGGTGTTGTATGACAAAAGCGACACTCTGCGGGCTCACATTTGTAAAAAGGCGGCATCGCGTTCCTATAACTACAAAAAATGGAGAAATCAAGTGAAATTCAACATGTTGAGTTGATTATCCCTCCTTCTATCATCAAAATGTGAACACCAAACCTACACAAACTAACAAGAGACCAACAATCAATTTCCAAACATGTTATAAATATCAATGTAGTGTTCCCTATGAAATTGTTTAACCAAGATCACTAGAAAACATGAAATAACAAGAAATTAAACCAAATAAAGCATGTAATGTAAATAAAATCAGATAAACCTCCATCCCATAGGGAGAGTGGTGCTCTAGGTTTGAAGTGGAAAGAAGCCCTTTCCCAATCCCTTTGATAAGCTTGATGAAGTGTAGATGATCTAAGTGTAAAATTGACTATAATCTAGCTAAATTGCTTGAAAATGATGAAAAGCTATGGAGTGAAATGCCTATAATGATAATGTTGAAAGTTGTGGATCCATATTATGAAAATTATGCCTCTATTTATAGAATCCAAGGGTTGAAGAATGGAGGAATTTGGTGGATGTGGGATAAAATGAGAGCTAATGAGAATGTTCCAAGTGTCACAATTCTATTGGAGGAAGTTGGAGCACATTTTGGGAAATGTGTGAGTGGAGGAGGATGGAAGAGAAGTACATGTTGTTGGTTGAGAATTTGAAATTGGTGTAAGAGGAATTGAATGATATTTGAGAGGATGTAAGAGGATTTGAAAGGTTGTAAGAGAATTTATTGTAAATGTAAGAGGCTGTGATAGATTTTTGAAAACCTTTGGAGGGAAATTGAATGAGAGGTTGTTGAGAGGAATATTCCTTGGAATATGGCTTGGTGAGGGAAAATAGATGAATTAATAATTAATTAAAATTATTTTCATGTGCAACCTGGTTAGTTGACCATGGGTTGATTTAACTCTTGAGGAGTTAAAAGCTGGAGGAATTGATAATGATGATTAGAAAGCGGATTTAGGATTAATTAATTAGAGTGAATTAGGATATGTGACATTTGATTTGATTGATTTTTAATCAAATGGGAGGATTTAATAATTAAATGATTTGATTTAATTAAATAAGATGAATAATTAGTTATAAGAATGATGAATTAATCAATAAATTTAATTATTTGATTAATAGCTAAATTTGTTGAATTTAATTAAATAGTGTTGATTATTAAATTAATTGATGAATTTGAAGTGATTTAGGAAGAAACAGTGTTAGTTAATTAGAATCAAATGCATAGTATCAATCAATACTTTTTCAGTGTCTACAATTTTAATTGGATAATCTGTTCTTTGGGAGATTCTACTCCTAGTTATGAATAGTCAGAAACTCCTGATTTCTGCATAAAGGTAACTATCTGAAAGTCATCCTAGAATACTTGCCAGTTTTGATCATTTCCAGGGATTGTTGGTTAGATAATGACCTATATTGCATTCTACTTTGTTGTTGAATCAGAAACTAGTTCAAATTGTGAACCAATAGAAGCCATCCAATCAACGAAACTATTTTGAGATCGGGGAATAACTTGTATATTGAAAGCTTCAAAACACTCAATTAGATCCCATGTCCAATGTCTGTATGACTTCATTGTTGTATTCTTTGTAGCAACTTTCCCAAGGACCTGGCTCACAACTATCTCTAAATGCTTGCATTTTCTTTACACCCATTCATTCAGCAAGGGTCAAACCATGGACCAAGGCCTCATATTCCACATCATCGTTTGAGCATGAGAACTAAAAATCAAAAGCATTGAGGGTTTCCAATCCTATCGGGGACACTAGTCAAATACCTACTCTAGAACTTGCTTTGCATTTGGCACCATCAAAGTATAGGGTCCATAGACGATTATCACCCAGATCATTATATTCCTCCTCATCCTTTATCAATTTCGGAAAGAATTGATTGTCGTCAAAGATCACATAAGTTCCTAGTCTCGTTGCATGAAATTTTCCAAATGGGCCAGAGTCAATGAATTGGTTGAGTAGCACCTCTTCCTCAAGAGTCTGATCACTCATGTCTTTGTCATCTTCCAACATCTCTACTCAATATCTCTCATGCCGCAAGAAAGAGGTATGTGTTTCTTCAAAGTGTAGGACTACATTTTCCGCTATGTGTTCAGGATGTAAAGATTCAAATAGAATATTCATCTTTTCCCCATTCTTGGTTCTCAATATCAGGTGGGACCAATCGAGTGCCAAATACCTGCCAATTTTCATAGTGAAATCTCTTGAAAGACACATTTTGAAGACTGAGGGAATGTCTATCACCACTACTTCTTATGAGACCATTTGGTTTGGACATGAGAAGAGGATTAAAGATAGATATTTTATCTGACCAATTGTCAAAACCTTCTTTCCATCTAATTGCATGATTCCCTTCTCAAGGGGCTCATACCTAATTTTTAGGGCATCAGCCACTTTCTTTGGCATGATCATCATACTAGCTCCCGAATCAATCATGTTATTATGAAAAATATTATCTACAAAAATAAGTGTTAAAAAGGAAGGTGTGGGATTTATATTTCTTACCTCTTTCTCTTTTGCAATGTCCATGTCATTCACAAAAGCTACGGCTTTTGGAGCTTGAGGTCCCGAAGCGGTTTCTTTATGTTTTCTTTGATCGCATGGTGGAATTGCATGTCTACAATATTCGTTCTTCATTCTTTAATGCTTCCCAAAGTAATGTATTTTTTTTGGGAATAGATATGACATCCCACAAAGATACATTAGTAGGTGCCTTCTTCAATTATTCCACCACATTGAGCGTTCTGACCAGCTGGGCCTTGGGCTTGAATAGTGGTATATCTCTCATCTTTGAAGGAAAATGATTTTCCATGAATGGGCTTGGCACCTTATCAATCTCCTTCTCTTTCAATTGAAGAACTTGTGGCTATTGTGTAGGTCGATCGATGACCGGCGAGGCTTTCTTTTTCTACGGCACTAGTTGTTGTGGCTGAGGATGTGGTAGAGCTTGTTGTATGTATTCTCCTATTAGCCTTCTTTTGGATCTTATGTTGTAGTCCAAATGTACTTGTGGAGTGTTGGTCATCAGAGCTTCATTCATGAATACTGCATCTTCTTCCTCCATCCATGAAAATAGTGATTGGTCGAGTACAATAACTAGTTCTTACTCTAAGGACATTCCTTGCATTTTCACTTTAAAGCAGACATTTTCCATTTTGGAAGACTCATATTCATCCACATTCAGGAATGTGCCTTTGTTTCTTTGCTCCACTACCTTTTGTTGCATATTTCCCCTCTTACAATTTCAGGGCATATGACTATCACTACATAGGAAGCACCATACATTCTCATCTTTTGCCAGATTGTTTTGGCCCAGGATTAACTCTTTACTTTGGTTGTCCTTTACTGCCTGAAGTGGCATGGTGACTAGAACTATCTAGTTCATAGATGTTGTTTGTTGACCTCCTCCTCTGGAGGGTCCTTGGTATGTTGTTTTTTTATAGGATGGCCATCTTCCACCATAGGTTTGAGTGGTCTCCTTCGGAGGTGCTGCTTATTGTCATTTTATGAGAACCAACTCATTAGCTAAAGTCTACATGAGACTCTTCATGTCGCTAATGTCTGCTACTATATAAGAAGAGCCTGATGTGCTAGGTTGTGTGGTGTGGTACACATACATGGACTACGATGTAGCAGATTTCATCAGTTATGTAGCAAAAGTACTTGGAGTAGCTTCTTCCCAAGGACTACCAAAAATTTCTATAAACACAGGCATCGTAGGTCATGATGGAAGCTTCCCAACATCAATCAAACTATTTTCCATGTGCACAAAAAACTTGTATGTGTCAAGTAAGATATCCCCTCCCATGGAGGTTATCATCACCATGATATCTGAATTGAAAGCCTTCAGGTAGAACATAAATGCCATCATAGCTGGAGGTCAGGCAGTCAAGGGGATTCTTTGCTAGGTTTTATTGAACCTGGTGTTGGAGTTTCTCATGGCCTCTTGTGGGGCTCTTTTGTTGGTGATCAATTGATGTAGCAATGAAGAATGATCTCCCTTCTTTGAGAAGCATTCAAACAACCTCTCTCTAGGTTGATCCCAAGAGTAGATAAAACTAAAGGCCAAAGATCGATACCAATCTTGAGCCTTTCCTTTGAAAGAGGTGGCTAATAGCCTAAGAGTAATATTTTCCTCCGCTATGTTATGTACCCTACATACCTCCACTATATCTTAAAGGTGCTTAGAGGGGGTTTTGAAGTCTTCTCCAAAAAATTTTGGACTAGCCTTGAGGGCGTTAGTGGGTATGGTAAGCCATATGTTTGGGGGCATAGGTGATTGTAGTAGACTACCACTATCTCAGGTATATGAGCCATGGAGAATGGATTCCTATGAATAAAGTATATGGGTATTCTGATTTGGAAAGTTTGGCCTCTAGGTGGAGTAGATAAGGCTCTAAACTTTTGGATTTCACTCCTTGCTCTATCACTCCTTACAGGTGATACAAATCCTATAATTCTTCTTCTCCTAGGTACTGAGGTTGGTAATTAGGAGTAATAGAAATGGTCTCTTGAGGATGCTCTTGTTTGGATTCTAGGCATGAAATTTCTAGTTTCTTTCCTTGGCCTAATTTAAGAAATATTTTTGACTTCTAATCAGGCATTTAGAGAACTTTGAGTCCCACTGAGTGTGCTAGAAAAAAAACTATTGATCATCAAAGCTTAAGCCTCTAGTCTTATAGGAAATTCAATGACTGGGAAACTGATTTATGCCTCATTGAATACCTCTGGGATTTTTATAGAAAGTCAGCTCTTCTCTAAGTTTTTGGAGAAAAGGGTAGAAGAAAATGTAAACATAAAACATAAAATGGTGATGTGCCAAAGGTTTTACAATATTTTAAGCCCAATCTTACCTATGAATGATATTTTAGACATAGAATGCCACAACCCTTCACTGTTGGGAAGAGAACGAACAACGAAGGCTAACTACAAGCACAGTGTAGTCTTTCAAATTTTCTTATAGGTAATGTTAATTAAGGTCTGATCAAGCATAAACATTTCCAAGGTTAACATAAAAACATTTAAAAATTGCATAAACCCTCTCTCTTCTTACAACATAATATAACAAAACAATAACCCTTTAGAAAACTAGAGAAGTTCATAGACATAGTCCAATTTTCATAGGTTATTATCCTACCATAGAATCCCACAACATGGAAATTAACTGCTCAAACTACTTAAATTCAACTTAACACAGTGTTTCATTTAGAACAAAAAAATAAATAAAGAACTTGATAAAGGCCATAACATGCATAGTCTCAAATATTTCTTTCAAATGGTTCATGCTTGAATATAAAATGAACTTTAAAATAGAGGTTAGATGCCAATCCGATAATAATTCGAACATAAAAAATATAACATGCTAGAGAAAAGTAGTTTTTACAAATTCTACTTCTGAAAATAGTTCTATAACTTTAGAAAACTAAAGAAACTTTTCCTAAGAACAGGAAAACTGAAACTTGGAACCTTTTTGGAAAAAAATTCTTCTATTATGTTGCTGCCTCCCATTTATAGTTGGAAAAAGAGAAGACCGCCACCACATTCTAGAAGTAATTGCTACCAGATGTTGGCATTTGATAGCTCATGATTTGATTGTAGATCTTAAATTAGGCCATGCCAATATTTTCTCATCAATTCTCAACTGCCACATTAATGCCCTTTAGATATTTAGCAAAGATAGTTATCTAAAAATGATCAGATCCCAAAAAATAGACTAGAAAAATTCTAGTTGACCAATCATGTGGCTTGATTGCACCGACACAAAGCTTCCACCTAGAAAACCAAAAAGGAACCTAGCAAGCTCTGACACACTCCAAAACAAATCACTTTATGAAAGCACAAACTTCCCATAGTGAAGAGATGACATGTCAAGCGTGCAGGTATTCTCAGACTTTATGAAAATCATCCTTGAGAAAACTTCCGCTGTGTTGACACGTTTTCTAGCTCCCTCCCGATACGAAGACGATAAATGAAAGTCGTGCAACCACCACATGGCACATTGTGCACCTTTCCAAACAATTTTACTTTGAGTGCGGACACATCCGAAGCCAAAAACATATAAAAGCCAAAAATAAAAAATGATTAAGGAAAAAATGCTTCACATAAACCTATGCAACTCCTTATTGATCTATGTAATAAGGAGTGATTTCTCCTTGGAAAAGAGTATTTGACCAAAAGTGGTTTTTCTTTGACATAATTTGTGTCATTATAGATATAAGCATGTTTATCTTGTTTAATTCTATATTTTCAAGTGTTAATTTATTTATTATGCTATGATAAACATGCCTTATGATTGCATCATTCAATTACATATATTGTATTTTGAGTTGTTAAAGTGTGTAAGGAGATCTTAGCATTGAAATATATTCTTTGATGACTACATGTGCAAAACAACCACCCTAATTTATGGATCATGTGGCATTAGTGTGGTTAAATCCTTTGCTTTTCTGTTTAATTATTAAATGTACATGTATTTAATCCATGAGGCCAAGCGAAAAAGGAAAAAAATATTATTCTTCTAGATCCTAAAATAGATTCAAGAGAGTGGATGAGAAAGGTGAGGACAATAAGTATAGTAGAGGAAGATGAAGAAGCAACAATTTTGTAGGTTGGAAGTGAATATCACTAAGATAAATTAGTGGTAAAAGGGAATATTTATAGGTTAAGAAGTATGATGTTGGAATTGATAGATAAGATGCAAATTATTAGTGTATTTCATGAAGAGGGTGAAACCAAGAGAGTTGGTGTTGAGTAAGATGAAATGCTAGACTCTCGTAAAATGTTCAAAGCTAAGGAAAAAGTAGAAATATAGCCATGAGATGGAGAAATAAGTGTAGATAAGTTAGACCAATTGGTGTCCCAAATGGAAGTGTACTTTATTGTACACTATGTTACTCAACAGTAGTAAATTTATTTTACAAGGTTGAAAATTATTGAGCACACTCTTACTTGGTAGGATAGCTATGCACACTTATGGGATATTAAAAAAATATGACTAGTATCAAATTCAAAATAATTTATGTTTCTATTATTGAAATGATTTTACCCATTTTTTATGGAGGAACAATGGCTAATGCAATTACATTAATTAAATTCAAAATAAATTTGAAAGTCATTTAAAGTTATGAAAGATAGTTCTAGAAATGAGTTGTTTAGCTTGATAAGGACATCATGGACCATAAGGTGTTGATCATATATACATGGGAGAATTGTATATTTTCCTATAAATATTATTATTCATGGATAACCCAAAACATAGATGAGGAATGTGTCCAATCATACTACCTCATATTAGATAACATGATGGTCCCTTATTAAAAGCATAAGGGTAGAAAGAAATAGCATGGTAGCAAGAAGTGTGAAGAAAGAAGAAATACAAATGTTACATCATTGATAAAGGAAAAGGCAAAGGAAAGAGAAAATCCCATTACTCACATTGTGACAAGGACAAACACATGGAAGAAAGGTGTTGGGAACATCGCTTTGAATTCATGTCTTCTCATGAGAATAAGGGATACAGATTTTTTTATGTGAAAAAAATTATAGAAATAAATAATGACTCCTTAGGTGAAGAAGGGAGTTTAGACTAAGCTCTACCCAATTAGAGTATTTTGAAGGAAATTGGAATGTTTTTTGCACCCTTCACACCCTTATAGTAAATGAAAATAAGGAATTTTATAAAAATATAATTATTCTTGTCATAGTTTAATAGTTTGTAGTTGACAAAAAATAAGGTAAGTTGTTATAGACAAACCCAACATCCACCTATAGGTGCAAATAGAATAATTTTTTAGGTTCCTCAAATTTCAAAAACTATTGCATTATAGTTTGGTATTTCTTATCTTAAATTTCTTAGAAGAATTTGTTAGATCTCTATAGCTTGAAAGGATTACAACCCTTCAGAAATAAAATACGACCTCCACTAGCATTCACTTGCCCACCTTGATGTGTTGGTATCAACATTTTCATCCCATGACGTTTAGAACAAAAAATATGACTCTTAGAACCCTTACACTCAATGCTAATGAGGCATTTTGCATAAATAAATTCATTGAGCATGATCAAATGGTTTGGAGTTGAGGTAAATTGTGAGAGATTATTGAAGGTAAACCTAAAATGCACCTCAAGATGCAAACCAAACATTCATAAGTGCACATATTCTTAAAAATTCTATGTCAAATTTTGTAACTATTTTTCTCTCCTAGGTTTTTATGATATGTTATTGGATCGCTAAAGCCAAAAAGCATTGTGACTCATAAAACTGAAATAATGGATAAATAATATCATTCACCCACCCACCCTCAACATATTGGAACCTTGAATTTGGTCCCAGGAGGTGCATAATGAAAAGTATGACTTTGTGCATCCTTACACTAAGCATAAATGTGGAATTTACTAATGATGCATTTATTGTTAGCATGAACAAACAATTTTGAGTTGAGGAAAATTGAGATAATTTATTATAGATGGACTTGACATCCACTTTTAGGTGCAAATAAAACATTCTTAAGTGTTATACATTCTAAGAATCATTCCATCAACATTTGACACTCTTTCACTCTTAGGTCTCTTAAGATATTGTTTTGAATCCTTATAGTCTAGAAGGATTGAGACCATGTATAAATTCAATGAGAGATCCATTAATAGTCAATTACCCAACCAAATATGTTAACACCATATTTTTTGTCTTACGAGGTGCACAATTAAAACTATGACTCTTGACAACCTTAGAATAAATACAAATGATGCATTTTGCAAGAATGCATCTATTGTTGGCATAATCAAATGGATTGTGGTTAATTTAAAATATAATAGGTTATTATAGATGAATCCAACATCCACCTATAGTTATAAATGGAACATTGCTAGGTGACAGATTCTGAGAACTATTGTGTCAAAGTTTGATAGAAAAATTATCTTGAATCTCTTAAGATATTTTGTTCAATCTATGTAGCTTAGAAGGATTTGGACCATTTGGAAATGAATTAAGGACTTTGGTAGAATTAATTTTACCATTCTAACATGCTTAAACTATCAATTTGGTCCCATGAGATGGATTAAAAATAATGACTCTTGGCACCCTTATACTAAATACAAATGGGACATTTTGTAGGAATGCATTTGTTTGTTAGCATGGTCAAACTATTTTTAGTTGAGTAAAACTAATATAGGTTATTTTAGATGGATCTAAAATCCACCTATAAGTGTTAACTAAACATTACTAAGGGCTATTGATTCAAAAACATCAACATAAATTTTTGGGACTTTTTTCTCTAAGGTCTCTTATGAAATTTTGTTAGATCCATGTAACCAAGAAGATCAAGACCCTTGGAAAAATAAATGAGGCATCCACTATAATTCACCACCCACATGTTTTTTATCCACAATTGATTTGATCCCATATGGTTCAAAATAAAAAAATTAGATGACTCTTAGCACCCTTACGCTGGACATAGATGAAGCATTTTGAAAGAGTGCACTTATTACAAGTATAATCAAATGGTTTGGAATTCATTAGTCCACATAGGAGAAATTTTAGTAATAAGAAGAATTCATAAATAACTAATACTTCACTAGTAAACATCTATTTTCTTAGGTCATTTGAAACTTCAAGACATTCATAGCCTTCTCCAACTCACAAATGAACTGTTATGGATCTAACTTGGGTATCATGGCAATAAATAATCATATCACTTAAGTATAAACCATAAATTAGTGATCTCATCATTTAACTATATATAAAATAATAAATTGTATGCTAGATAATCATGATATACTAAACACTTACATATATAAAAATAATATTCATATTAAACAATTAGTGAATTGGTATTAAACCCCTTGAAAGTAAACATTAGAACTTAAAAATTAAAATGGAAAATAACAAACCCTAAGTGTAAAATATTATGCACCATATGTTGAATGTAAAACTTTCAACCATTGACTCAAATACCTAAACCTTGAACCCTAAATAGTATACCTTAAACATTGAACATTGAGCCATAAGATGAAAGCCATAATCAAGCCGTAAAACTTGAAATGAAAAAAATAGATTAACCTTGAATGATAAATATATAATATTAAATAATTATAATTAAAGTTTGAACCTCAAATATGAACCTTAATATATAAGCCCCAAATGAATTGATATTAAGCACTTGGAAGTAAGCTTCAGATGTTAAATATAGAATGGTGAATGGTAAACCCTAAATCCCAATTATTGGACACTACATGTTGATAATAACCCTTAAGATATCAATGATAAATATTAAAATTATATCCATAAACCATTTATATTAAAATTATCATTAATCAAAATGATTAAATTCATAATTAATGACTAAAAATTGAAACATAAACATTAAATAAATCTTGAAAGATCTTAACATAGGATTGTTATCACTTGAAATTGCACCCTGTTGAACCTGATGTTCAACACCTCAGTGTAACATGGGAAGACCTCTAAAGCTGTGGGTCACTTATAAATATAGGTCAACCTCCAGAGAAGGTTGGCTTCCCATGGTGGCAGTATCACCTAACTACTGATCTTGTAAGGAAAAGGGAGAAGGAGAATGCATAAAAATGAAAATTAAATCCTATGGTGATACACCAAAATGACAAGAACAATGAGACACTCAAGTTACACTTGAATATTGATGATGGATGTGGTACTACACAACAAGTTTCTGTAGATTATGCATAAGTATTTTGCAAACAGGTTTGACATTCACACACTTTCAAGAAGGAAAAGCAGATTTTCAGAAATTAAAAGCTAATGTCCAATTAAGTAAACACAATTTGTAACCTACATAATACTACCTTGGCAAAGAAAGGAATGCTAACATGAGATAAAGCTATAAGGAAAAGAAAGATTTCACAAAGTAGCTTGATCAATCACCTGAAAATGCACAATATTTTGCAAGAACCAGAAGGAAAATTGAACCATAAATGGTAACCAAGGTAAATTTTATATATCATGCTCCAAAATGAGTTACAAAAGTTTGCTAATCTGAGAAAGGACTGCAGAAGTCACAAAATTTTGAAAAGCATCAGGAGAACTCCTTTACAAAGAGGAAAAAATGCCTTATATACAAAAGATGTGTTGGCCCCTTAGGGCTTACAAAAATATCAACCTCCAGAAAGATCTACCCTTAGATCTCTTCAAATGAAGTTAATGTTGCATTCAAGTGTATCCTTGTTGTCCATGTCATTGAAGAGTCACTTCCAGGAATGGCCTCCTTGATCTTTTGCAACCACAGTATTAATTTCATGGCCTCCGTGTCCAACCTCGAACTTCCCTGCTGAACTGTCTCGAATCCCCTGTAGCATTACCAATAATATCTATCGACCCTCGCTAGTTGACATCCTAGCTGTCCCTGCGGTCTTCGCCCTTCTGTTTACCAATGACACCTCCTGGATATCGAACTGATCAATCGCTTTATTCTTAGAGTAGATCCATGTTGCTTATGCTCTGTTGATCTTCTTCGTAGTGGGAGTCAAACAATCAAATGGTTCATGGTGCATCCTTAGCTCCCTTTGATTGGTCGAACTTGTGCCACGTAGATTCTCTGATGGTCATAGGTTGTTTCATCAGAATTTCATGTCGATGAGACACTAATCGTGTCTCACTGATACGATTATCCTCTTCAACAATTATCGGCATAGCTCAAAACCATTGGCAAGAGTTCATAGTGAGCCCAAAAGTCATATCGACATCCATAGTGGCTGTCATCCAAACCATCGGCAAGAATTTTTTTTTTCAGGAAGACCTCAAGGCAAGCCCACATGAGTCATACCAATATCCCTTTCATCGTTAAGACCTTCACCCTTTGGCAAGACCTTTCACCGAGCGCATTCCAATCTCCTTGAGCTCCTATCATTCCTTTCGATGAGACTCTCACAGATCAGCAAGACCTCTCATCAAAATCATTTCATTTCGCTGAGCTCACTTCATTTAGCAAGACCCCATCAGGTCAGAAAGACTTCCCATCAAAGCCATCTTGTTTCGGTGAGAACTCACATGGGTCGGCAAGACCTCATGCCAAAACCCCATCATTATACCAATGTGCTCCTTTGTCAGCGAGACACCCATGTGTCGGTGAGACCTCTTGCCGAAGGAAAAACCCTTCACCAAGACCCTCTTTGGTTGGTAGGACCTCACCTCGACGACCACCATCTTATGCCAAAAGCATTCTATTTGGTGAGACCCATTCTCGGTCGGGGAGACATCATAGCGAAGGCACAAGCTTTTTCTAAGACCTCCATCCGTCGGTAGGACCTTATGCCGAAGGCAAAATCCTTCGGCGAGCTCCCTTTATCATCTGTCAGCAAGACCTCATGGCGAAATCACCCTCCATTGGCAAGGCCACCGGACATTGGCAACACATCACGCCAAACTCATAGCCTTTTGGAAATACATTCACTTCATCACTGAGACATCTCCCCGAGCTTAACATTACACCGAGAGCTCCATTCTTTCGGCGAGACTTTGCTAATCAGCAGGACTTCATAGCGAACAAGGGCTCTTTTCCCCAATGACAATCATTTCTCGCCAAGACCTTCGTTAGTCACCGAGACATCTCCCCGACACCAACTTGTGAACAACCTTCAACGTGACATCCCATGCGGTGAGATACATAAGGACTCTTGGCGACCCAAATGTCTTGGCTACCGGTGCATTCAAATAGATAACACGCACTGCTAGTTAGCAAGACAATAGGAGGGTCTTGCCCACTTTTTTCTCTGATGAGTTTTATGCCAAAACTAATTGAGGTGAGGCTTTCCAATAGAATTCCTTGTGAGGTAGCACTAGATAAGGACCTTCCCAATGAAAACCGATCACCTGCACGCTGGGCTCAACCCTTATGGGAGACACATTTAATCCACGTGTGAATTTGAAACATAATTTCCCTTGATTGAGTCCGTAGGTGAAAATTGGGTAACATTTTTGGCGACCTTTGCTGGATGTTTTCCTGCTAAACATGGAAACCAGTAGCCTAGGCCTATCCATTGGGCACAGAGTCATTGGGAAAACTGAGGAACGAACTTGGAGCAGCCTTGCACATGGCTATAATGCATTTGTAACTCAAAAAAAAAATTACTTAGAAATTATTGAAAACAAGAAACTACAAAAGGAAAACTATCTAACTGTGCTGAAACAAAACTTAGGGAAAACAAAGATGCATTTGAAATGAAACTAGCCTACCCTACTCTAACTAGAAAAGAAGCTGGTCAAACGAAACCATTCACAGGATGACTAAAATAACTGCCCTTTCTTCTCAATATGCAATAATTATCATGCATGATGGTAGTTACAAGAAGACGATGCTCTAAGGAATATTTAATAAATTGTTGCAGAAATTTATGAAAAAAATATATAGACTCACTACCCTCCTTAAACAGATCATATGTAAGGTTATTCAAGGGAAGATAAATGAATTGAGCATACTCTTTTTTAACTTCCAGTGCATTTTGGATACCATCTTCTATTGTGTCTTCATGCATAGGTGCATGATTGGTCCTTGGTGTTGTATTGGACTTCATCTAAGCTAGGTATTTGATTGGACAACCTTTGGTAAGGGTAAATCCTGAACCCTCCTTGTTGATCTCTTGCTCATGGGTGGCCTCTTCATCACTTTGCTGGCTAGAAAATCCTAATCCTTGTGGTTGACTTGGTGAAAAGATATAAACCTTCTCAATATGCTAATCTTCTACACAATAGAATGGAAGCTCATCTAACCAGATATAATCTTGTAAGACAGGTTCATGAGGCTCCTCTTGTAGTTTCAACATCTCTACAAGTTGTTGCTCAAGATCATCATAACCCTCAACCTCTTCTAATTCTTGGCCATTCAATGTTGAACAAAACTGTTCAATAATACATGTGCACAACTCTTCAAAAAGCTCAACATTGGCTTCCTCACCTAGAACATGCTCAAAAACATCAAAACCCTCACTCTGGAGGATAGAATCAGGTTCAATTTTAGGCTTTTCCTCCTAAATTAAGCCTCCATTGTCTTGTTGGTTGTCAACAATTAGTGACTCACCAATACTTTCTTATTGTTCAATCATTTGCTACTATTGCTTTATATATTCCTCCATAGCTAGATGTAACAGATTTGGAATTCTAATCTCCTCCATGGTGAATGAGCTTGAGTTAGTTTGATCAAGGGTCTGCTTCTCTTTAGCTGCAACACTCTGCTCTTTGAAACTCCCCTCAAGTTGCCTATTTTGAAACTCCTCCATCTGTTGTCCTGATCGATCATGTTTGTTCACCTCCTACTACAAGTTTTGCTTGAAACTTGGAAATTTAAAGTTATGAACCTCCTCCTAAATAGGCTAATGTGGAATATAAGGAGCTACTTGGACCTCATGCCTCTTTGTTTGAGCAAGCAAAAGCTTCATTTTCTCCTCTTTTGCAGCTAACTCTCCCTGGAGCCTATTCTCAAATTGTCTCCTTTGTGTTTCCAATTCCTGCCCATGAAGGTAGGCCTAATAGGCCATCTCTTCTTGTTTTTGATCGTACTCCTGCTGCCTCCTAAACTCTTCTATCTGCCTTGCAATGTCCGACAGTATGTCCTTCATGTTATTCATATTATTCTTTATATAATCAACCTCTTGGAGCTGATTTTGGATATCCAAATGTGGATCCGAAGATCGAGCAGGGGTGGGTGGGAGGTAAGTATGTTGAGCATGTTGATAGGCTGTTGTTGCATGGCTGTTTGAGATTAAACTAGCAACATGATTGGCTTGATATGGCTGATAGGGTGATTGGTTGATAGGATTTTCATGAAACTGAAGTGGGTATACATGGTGACCATGAAAATCTGTCATCTCTACTCATATGAATGTTGAAAGCCAAAATATTAAGCTTGTAGTTGAAACATACCTGCACTGAACTTGTTGAAACCAGTAGATTTGCTCAGAGTCACTAGGTGTTGTTCAAAATGCCTCCAAAGGCTAACTGATACTGAGATAGACACCAAATCTCTTAGTATGCTAAATTTCTTATTAATACACTGGCTTTTATGATACTTCCCAAACTCAGAGTCACCATGATATGCTAATCTCATCAGTCTGAAACACTCGAAACTTATTGGATGCATATAAAAAACTAGCAGTAATATGTACTCTTTAAATTGTTCTGATTCAGACAGTCCCATCGGGCGTGCCAAAACTATTATCACCTGAAATTGCACCCTATTGAGCCTAATGTTCAACACCTTAGTGTAACATGGGAAGACCTCTAAAGCTATGGGTCACTTATAAATGGAGGTCAACCTCCAGAGAAGCCCAGCTTCCTATGGTGGTAGTATCACCTAACTACTGATCTTGTAAGGAAAAGGGAGAAGGAGAATGCATAAAAATGAAAATTAAATCCTATGGTGATACACCAAAATGACAAGAACAATGAGACACACAAGTTACACTTGAATACTGATGATGGATATGGTACTGCACAACAAGTTTCTGTAGATTATGCATAAGTATTTTGCAAACAGGTTTGACATGCACACACTTTCAAGAAGGAAAAGCAGATTTTCACAAATTAAAAGCTCATGTGCAATTAAGTAAACATAATTTGTAACCTATATAATACTACCTTTGCAAAGAAAGGCATGCTAACATGAGACAAAGCTATAAGGAAAATAAAGATTTCATGAAGTAGCTTGAGCAATCACCTGAAAATGCACAATATTTTGCAAGAACTAGAAGGAAAATTGAACCATCAATGGTAACCAAGGTAAACTTTATATATCATGCTCCAAAATGAGTTACAAAAGTTTGCTAATCTGAGAAAGGACTGCAGAAGTCATGGACTTTTGAAAAGCATAAGGAGAACTCCTTTACAAAGAGGAAAAAATGCCTTATATACAAAAGATGTGTCGGCCCCTTAGGGCTTACAAAAATATCGGCCTCCAGAAAGATCTACCCTTAGATATTTTCAAATGAAGTTAATGTTGTATTCAAGTGTATCCTTGTTGTCCATTTCGGTGAAGAGTTGCTTCCAAAAATGGCCTCCTTGATCTTTTGCAACCATAGTATTAATTTCATGGCCTCCGTGTCCAACCTCAAACTTCCCTGCTGAACTATCTCGAATCCCCTGGAGCATTACCATTAATATCTATCGACCCTTGCTAGTTGGCATCCTAGCTATCCCTGTGGTCTCCACCCTTCTGTTTACTGATGACACCTCCTAGATATCAAACTAATCAATCACTTTATTCTCAGAGTAGATCCACGTTGCTTATGCTCTATTGATCTTCTTCACAGGGGGAGTCAAACAGTCAAATGGATCATGGTGCATCCTTAGCTCCCTCTAATTGGTTGAACTCATGCCACGTAGATTCCTGAACGGTCATAGGTTGCTTCATCAAAATCACATGTCGGTGAGACACTAATCGTGTCTCACCAATGTGATTATGCTCTTCAACAGTTATCGGCATAGCTCAAAACCATCGGCAAGATTTCATCGCGAGCCCAAAAGTCATATCGACATCCATAGTGGCTATCATCTAGACCATCGACAAGACTTTTCACTTTCGAGAAGACCTCATGGCAAGCCCACAAGAGTCATACCGATATCCCTTTCATCACTGAGACCTTCACCCTTCGGCAACACCTTTCACCGAGCGCATTCTCCTCTCCCCGAGCTCCTATCATTCCTTTTGATGAGACTCTCATGGGTCAGCAAGACCTCTCGCCGAGATCATTTCATTTCGCCGAGCACTCTTCATTTAGCAAGACCCCATTGGGTCGGCAAGACTTCCCATCGAAGCCATCTTGTTTCGGCGAGAGCTCACATGGGTCGGCAAGACCTCATGCCGAAACCCCATCATTATATCACTGTGCTCCTCCATCGGTGAGATACCCATGTGTCGATGAGACCTTTTGCTAAAGGAACAACCCTTCACCAAGACCCTCTTTGGTCGGCAGGACCTCACCCAGACGACCACCATCTTACGCCAAAAGCATTTTGTTTGGTGATACCCATTCTCAGTCGGGGAGACATCATAGTGAAGGCACAAGCTTTTTCTAAGACCTCCATCCGTCGGCATGACCTTATGCCGAAGGCAAAATCCTTCAATGAGCTCACTTCATCATCTGTCGGCAAGACCTCATGGCGAAAGCACCCTCCATTGGCGAGACCACCGGACATCGGAAAGACATCACGCCAAACTAACAGCCTTTCGGTGAGACATTCACTTTGTCACTGAGACATCTCCCTAAGCTTACCATTACGCCGAGAGCTCCATTCTTTTGGAGAGACTTCGTTGATCGGTAGGACTTCATAGCAAACAAGGGATCTTTTCCCCGATGACAATCATTTCTCGCCGAGACCTTCGTTAGTCGCCGAGACATCTCCCCGATGCCAACTTGTGAACAACCTTCAACGTGACATCCCATGCAGTGAGATACATAAGGACTCTTGGCAACCTGAATTTCCTAGCAACCGATGCATTCAAACAGATAACACGCACTGCTAGTCGGCAAGACAACAGGAGGGTCTTGCCGACTTTCTGCTCTAATGAGTTTTATGCCAAAATTGATTGAGGCGAGGCTTTCCAATAGACTTCCTTGTGAGGTAGCACCAAATAAGGACCTTCCCAATGAAAATCAAGCACCTGCACACTGGGCTCAATCCTTATGGAGCCACATTTAATCCACGTGCAAATTTGAAACATAATTTCCCCTGATTGAGCCCATAGGTGAAAATTGGGTAACAAGAATATTGAACAATTGTAATTACAAGATGAAAAAAATGTGAACCCTATACCTAAAACCTAAATAAATTGATATAAAACCCTTGAAATTAAATATTAGATTTTAAATATCCAATGGTGAACATTGAACCCTAATTAAAAATATTAGACACTACATGTTGAATGATAAACCTTAAATTTATATTAATGGTAAATGTTAAACATTTAGCCATGAACTTTGTGCCTTAAATATCGAGCATTGATCCATACGAAAAAACTCACAGTTGGTGAGTAAATATTAAAACTCAATCATTCGATGAACATTGAATATTGAATAATTCTTATTAAATGTTCAACTTCAAATGTGAACTTGTTACCACCTAAGTATGCACCCTTGCTAAGTTGCAGAACTCATCCTACTAGTGAAAAATGGGATGATATCCTTGAGTGTGGGCTTAGATGTTGGAGATCATCCCCCAGAGAGGGTTGGTTCCCTTTCTACCTCACCCAAACTGAACTAAAATATTGCTTTACTGAGGAAAAGGATAGAGAAAATACTTTGAAAATGAAACCTAAGCTCTTACCAACGTGATACATCAAAATTATATTATATTTTAGACCTTGGACTACTATTTTGACATACAAAATATCAATAAATCAGCTATGTTCACACAACTCAAGCTTTAACATACTCATGTATAATTTTTTTATAGAGAGGTTGAGTGTTTTCAACCCTAGAAGGAAGAAAATAAAGTTTTCTTCACAAATAGAAGTTTTTTTCACATTAACACAGACTATAACCTTCACAAAATATGTTTTTTTCTATTTAAAGGTGATAAAATAAGACATATATTTAAGGATTTATGTTGTGAAATCATAGTTAAAATAAACATCAATTACCAAATTGCACATAATGGAACAAGATTTTGAAGGTAGAGAATTGCAAATTTTAATGTTGAAAGGTGTCTTTACAACTGAAAATAGTCTAAAACTACTTTGATTTTCTTGAAAATATAAAATTTACATTTATTTTCAATCACAATATGATTGGTTTTTTGAGTTGTAATACAATATATTTTTCTGGAAGAACTTGTAAGAGTTACAACCCTTAGTAGAAATTGTAAGATCTAACTCTCAACTGTCCCTAGGCATACTATTTCTCTATCAATATTTTGAGAGAAATTAGGAAACATTGAAAGTAAGTAATAACTCTTCCTTGTCTTATGCTTACTTGTTTGACTTCATCTTTGGCACTAAAAAAGGTCTCCTCCTTGTTTAACTATTGGAAAAGTTTCTAAGTGGCATTGGGAAAAGGTAACTTGATCAACTACTCCATATATATCATCAACAACTTCTATATTCCTTCAATCTTCTACCCATCTATGTTCAACTTCCTCTTAGATGCCCTACAACTTCTCATTACTAACTTACACCTCTCCAAACTACCAAAACTCCTTTACCATGTTCAGAGGACATGTGATAAATCTTTGGAATGGTCAACAATGTCTTAGAGGCATAGGATAACTTCAAGGGAAAATTTCAACACTTGTTTGATTTCATTAAGGCTTCTTTATCTTCACCTCTTCAACAACTAAAGGAATTTGATCTATATTTAACTCTTCCATATTATTTCTTCATGTGCTTAGGTCTTTGTATGATTACCATATGTGTACCAACTGTGCATGGTAAGTTTTCAACCTATGATATTTTGATTGTGACTATCCTTGACATCATGCTTGGAAGAGCATGCACTATAGACTATCATTCTTTGGTGATAGTGTCATGTCAAACTATCCTCTATGTTAGAAATCTTCCATACATTGATATGTGATTGTACTTAAATTTTTGACAGCTCTTCATTACTTCTTGTCATAGTTAACTACCCTTAGTGATTTTTTTTGCACATCACATTTAAGGCCTTGTTTTTATTATTTGATCATTGTCCATAGAACTCTCATTTATTTGAGTTTGTGATGAATATATTTCCAAAGGGATATCATCCTTAAGGTCTACACAGTTTGCAAAAAATGTGACTATCCTTACATATGTAGTTATTTCCCTTTGTCATATATTGACATGGTTGATTATTGTTCTCCTTAATGGGATTTTCATGGAATAGGACTATCTTTCTCTTGAATTCTCAAAGGGACACCACTTTATAGGGGATTGTTCTCAAACTTAAACTACTACTTCCAATCTTGTCTTGGATGCCAACTATCTCTTGCAAGCATGTGACACATCCATCTAATGACTATTCTTCACAGTCCACAAGCCAATGAATATTTTTTTGATGATTGACCCACTTAGTTTGAAACTACCATATGCATTCTTTATCTCACTGTGATTGTCTTTAAATGATTGTCCTACATATTATTCACTATGATGATATCAAAGGACTACCCTTGTGACATTATATAACCTTGATGTTGAATTTCCCTTGGTGTCTTGGCATCTTGACCCTTTGGAACTGCCTTGCAATGTCTTCTTCATTGTAGAATCATGGTGAAGATTATCAGGCCTATACCTATAAATACTATTCATCTAAGGAAAAGGTTGTGCCTCTATCAAAACTATCCTTTAACACTTCCTTATTGACTATTCTTGAGTGAGCATCCAATATGACCAACTATAAATGGACTCCATTTCACAATTGGGGTTTGAGTGCATGTTTTAAATGAAACTCAACCATGAAATCCATACTAATACCTCTATCACTTCTCTTGAAAAAACCCTCTTTATCTTACTATGTATGGGAAATCAACCTTTCATGCATTGTAGTTTCACCAATAGAACTATTTTCTCCATCATTAGTAGTAACAGGTGACATCTTATAGCTTCCTTTAAGGCTCTCTTGCACCTTTATTCATTACCAATCTATGTGCCTCTACCTAGACTATTTATCTTTTTATATCATTGTCTTACAAGTTTGTGTCTTGAGCACAAACATCATGATAGGACTTTTCATCAAATGAAAACTATCCTTTAGTCATTTGTTCATTTTCACTTTATATGGCTATATGATGCTCTATGACACTTTATAAGTGCATCCCTCTCTTTGGTTTCTCTTATCACTTCTTTTCATTATATTGTACTAATTCTCACTAATCTCCATCTTGCATATGTCTTACCATATGACAGTCCAATTACCTTCCCTTCTTTGTCCTCTATTGATTGATGCAATTAACCTCTACATCTTGATGCTCCAATATTTTTGTTGTGACCTTTGGATCACAATATACTATAGCATAGTGTACGAAATAAGCATCATTTAAAGTTTTCCAACCATTCATGTGAAATCTAAGATTTCTCTTGTTTCCAGATTGTTACTACTATTCATTAGTACATTCTTGAGAAATATTCTTGGTGAGTGAAGATCTATACTAACATTGGAATTTTCTCCCAAAAGCAATGCATTTTGAGTACTACTCTCTAAATATTTGCATTTTCCATCAGATTCTCCAACCATGGAATATTTTCAACTACCTTCTTCAACATGATAGTTTAATCCCCAATCCTTTTGTTACTTCTCTATGGATTTTTCTTGATCTTGCACATTATCTCCTACAAGACTTTTTCATATGATGTGTTTTCTTATCCCAAGTGAGACTAGGTTTACACCTATTGGCTTGAATTTATGGCTTCTATAGGAGGAAGATTATTTTCTTTCATATTGTTCTGCTTTGAGAAGTTTATTCCAAATAGATATTTCTAGATTAGCAATAGTCAAAGGATCCTTAGTATTATCATGACCTACCTCCTCCTATTCAAACACACTTTTCTCTAAATATTTTTCCTCACTGAGTCTTTCAACTTCTACTTCTTTTTGAGAGTGGCGCCAATTGCTAGCCTTCTTCATGAAGTTCTTGGGCTATGTTGTGATGTGTTCCTTTTTTCCCTCAAAACTCTGCCACTAACAAATACTCTTAGTACCACAAATCTTCAAATCTATATCTGATTTTAGTACTTCATTATGACAACTTATTGTTTCATCCTTGCTTTTAAGGTTTTCATCACTATGTTTTCTGTCATATTAAACTGGTACAGTCCTTCATATGCTACCCTCCTTTTCTCTAGAATGTCCTATTTTGATGATTTCCCTAGCTCACAGTCTTCTTTAGACTATTACAGGCCCCTTTAACTCTCATCACTACCATAATTTCATGATTATGGTGTTTATCTATATTCATTAAAACCCACATGAAAACATTTTCCCTTTATATTGCTCTTCATTTGTGTCCATGATCTCTATCAAGTCAATTGGTCACAATCAAATGGGTTTTCCTTCAAGTTTGAAAGGTTGTGATTACCCTTGTAACCCTAATCATAAATATTCTCCTTAAAAACTAACATTTCATTTGAAGTAACAAAGTCCTTACATATGTTTTTAAATTCAAATACTATGTCTTATGATACCTTTGCAAAATCATAAGCACTTTATCTTCTTAGCTACCACTTATCAATAACATCTTTGCCATAGTTTTTTAAATGAATTTATTGTAGTCATTAACTGATAACAAAGGATCGCAGTCATGAATGTTGCAAGGTGACTGTCCTATAGGTAACTATGCTCTTTACTTTTCTCTTTGGGAAAAACATGATCTCTACAATACTACTTGAACCATAAGCCTAATACACCAATAGGTTTCATGCATATGATATATCATATTTTGGATACTGATAGAGTTTATAATAGTTTTTATTTCCTCTTATGGCTATCTCCAATTCAAAACTTCCTCAATACCAACCTATACACCACTTCATCCTTTGTTCATATTAAAATAAAACAAAGGTAAATACCCTTGTAGTTTGCTCCTATTCCTATCATGGCTCCACTCTCATTGGTACAACACAAGTTTATGCTCACCATGGATAAAAATAATGAAAAACTTCTTGAAACCTAAATATCCATGGGTATGTGCATGGGATTTGATAGTTTACAATACCTAAGAATTCTCATGAAAGGATTTTTCAACAATAAACAAGTTTTAAGAAACTTCACCTTTCTTGGCAGTCATCTAATGATTTTCACCAAAACTATAACCTCGAAGTGACTTAATATCATAAATAATGCCTAGGTATTAATGGAATCACAAATATGTAGAGGCTTCTTTGAATGGATTTAAACATGTGGGGATGATCTATCCTCAAACCCTGTATATTCTCCTTCTTAGACGTAACGTGTCATACCCTTGCCTTCCAAAAAAACAAAAATATCAAAAAGAACTTCACTTAGTCAATAGCATTAGTTGTTTCTCCTTGTGATGTGGTATTTGTAGTATCAAATAATACTCACTACCATCTATGAGGGTACAAAATTAGCTTTATGCAATCATATTTTCTTTTGCAAGGAGCAACATATCATAATCTATTTGGCTCACTTGTATCCCTACACTTGGGGGGCAAGAGGTTGGGTAGCCTTGTGTAGGTGTATTCATTCTATCAAAATATCCCTTGATTTATCCTTAAAACATTAGTGTAGCAAGTACACTACCATTTTAAGGGGGTCATATAGTTCCATGCTCATTGTTTGCATAGAAATAGTCCCTTCTTAGTGATAATAGTATACATATCCTAGGAAGTGTGACCTTGTCAATAAAAAGTGTGGCCTTCTTTATCTATGTGAGTATCTCTCTGGTGGTGATATTGGGCTTGATGCCCTCTAAGATTGCAATATTTCTTGCCGTATGATGTTCCCCTTGGTGGTAATTCTATGGCTATTATTCCCTAAGGAACAAATTTCTTTTTCCATGACTTGTCCTCTCTTAGTGGTGATGTCATGTGTGATATTCCCTAAGGTGTGACCTTTCATGTATTAAGAAAATCCCCTTTGTTGTTTTCATAAATCACCTCTTGTGGTGGTGTTGTTTTAACATCCCTTGAGTTTCTAGCCCTATCCTATCATTGTTTATGCACCCCCTAAGGTGACTTTGGTTCGTCTGCCGAGATACTAAATCTTGTGCTCCCTCTGAGGTGAGTTTTGTTCATCCCCTGAGACTTTAAATATTGAGCACCCCCTAAGGTGATTTTTGTTTTTCCCCTAAGACATTCAACCTTGTTCATCCCCTAAGGTGAGTTTTTACAAGATAGTTCATGGATTCAACATAATGGAGCTTGTTGGGTGATGAACTTGAGCACCTCTTTTTAACATGGCCACATAGCATAACACAACTTGTTTTCTAATGGAGCCACATGTTTTGTGTGTGATGTGGCATAACACAGCTTGTTAGTCCTCATGAGAGCTAACATTTATTCAATGAACGACATTTTTTGTTTGAGATAATTTAAAGACCGAGGTCTCTCTACCTTACCGACTTGAACCTTTTAGTACCAACCTTGTGTTTTTTTATTTCTTTGTGTGTTTTCTTTGTGTTCACATAGTGTCTAAATCATTTTATTTTTCATTTCTTCATCATCTTTATGTTCCATCATGTCATGTTTTTTCATCGTGTTTGCTTCATGTTTTCTAGTATGTATGTTTGTGTATGTTGTCTTGTTGCATATCATACATGTGTGTGTTCCTTTTGTACTTATGTTGGTTTTCCATGAGATCTTGGACCCTAAGGGCTCGATCACCTCCCTAGATCGTTATTCATCCTATTTATTTATAATTTGGACAATCAAACCCCTCTTGACATAGATTTTCTACTTTAGTGTGAGTTTGAGCATAAGTTCATACTCTCACTAAAGTGGGGGCTAAATTTAGCATCCTAAATTATCACCCTTAACAATTCAACACTATGTTTTTTGCCAAAGAAATTATGTCTCATTCTCCATCATCCTGTTTTCATACCAATTTTGTGTGAAGCTAGGCTACCCATGGCTACACTCCATAAATGTCCTCCCATCGGTAATTCACAAGTGTATACAGTTCCCTTTTTAAAATGAGATATTTATAGTGCATCATAGTGGGTTTAATCCTTTATCTTCTCATGGGAATTTTTCATTGGATTTATTTTGGCCTCAACCTATTGAACCTATAAAGCCTCATGAATATTTCTTTTTCAAGTCATACCAAAATTTTAAGGAAAAGCACATAACAAAGTTATCTCTTAGCAATATTTCTGATAATGATAAGTTCATGGTTGTTCCTCCTCCTCCGCTTGTTATGGAGGAACCTATGCCTCAAGATAAGACCCTTCCAAGTAACCAAGGTAAATATGTTGCATCTCCTCAACCCATCTATAAAATACCATGAGACAATCACATGATTCCTTTGTTCCTCCAAAGATAAAACAAGTATATAGACCTAAAGAGATGGTGGTTTCCCAACCCCTGGTGGTTCCTTTAGTTCCTCCCTTAGGGGAAGAAAATAAACCAATAGTTGAGAAGCCCTCTCCTACCCCATTGCAAATTGAAAAATGTGCAAGAAGAAACCAAGATGCTAAAGAGTGTAGGCATAAATATCATGCTATTTCTCACCGATTGGAATAAAGGAATAAAATGGTGCATTATAATCCAAAACCTATGGAAAGAAATCAAGAATAAATACATTTTTCACCAAAACAAGACATAGAACCAAAACAAGAAGCCAAACAAGAAAACTCAACTGAAATTATCATAAGACCTCCCATTGTGATCATTTTAGATGATGAAGAGGAAATTGATGAGGTGCATAATGACCTTAATGTTTTATTCTCAAAGAAAATGAATTTAGATGGGTGCAATTGTGATGATTCTCCTGATGAGAGTGATCCACTATGTATTACACTTGAAGATGCTCCTAATATGACACTTATTGTAGTCCCTTTAACTAGTTGTTTTCCTTCCCTATATGATGAGCAATATTGGGATGTGAACAACTTGCTTTAGGTTGGCTTGGAATGGGAAATAGAAAGGAGAAAAATGTCTAGAGAGACCTATGAAAAGGTGTGACTATTAATAAAAACTATTGGATAACTACAATGGGACACAATATAGGAGTAATGCAATCCAAAACATTAAACACCCATGGCCAAAATAGATAAAATAAATTCACAAGAGATTAAGGAGAAAATTGACTTACAAAGGAAAGAGAAAATTGATAGCCCTAATGGAGAGGAGAAGAGATAGAGACAATTGTTGGAAAGAGAAGAGAGACATAGAAGAAGAATGCAACTAACAACAAAGTCAAGGTTAGAGCACCACATTGGGGGGGGTGTTGTTGAGCATGTCGATGTGGGTGTTATCATCAAAAGGGGAAAATATAGTAGAAAGAAAAAAGGATAAAAAACTAGAAAATATATGTTTGTTATTAAAATGAATTGAAAGGATTTCAAGCAATTTAAAAAAATTAATGCATAATCAGGAACCCTAAAGCTTGCTAATAGAGGAAAGTTGTATCATAGAGGCTCCTACTCAACTGGAACCTTCATTAAACCCTAAAAATAAACCAAAATTAGATGGAATTATAATTAAATTAGATGAAATTTTTAAAGAATTCCTACAAACTCTAGACAAAGTCCTATCATTGAATGATGATGATTTAGAAAAGGTGATTAAAAAAAGCACAAGTAAATTAAGAAAGGAGGAAGAAGAATAAAAAAAGCAAGAGGAGATTAAGGGAAAAGAAATTAGGCCAGTAAATAAATAGATGCCATTTACTAACAAAAAGGAGAAAAGGAGTTATGAAGAGTCACAACCCTTGGACATGGGCTCATCCCCATTAAGGTCTAAAAGAAGAAGAGTTGTAGCACAAGAGTTACCAAATCAAAGAGAAGAAAAGAAAGAAAAGAAGCAAGAGTAGAAAGAAGAGTGTAAAGAATAGGACACCCCTTGAAATGAAATATTAGGAGAGTACTATTTTGACATCAAACTTATTAGGGATAAGGCTAGGTAAAACAATCCAAAAAATAACATTAAGGAAACCAAATCGGTAAAGAAATTGATATACAAACATAGGAAAACAAAACATCTTGAACAAGGTTTAGATGCCACGGATAACACAATAAAAATTGCTATTTTTGGAATAGATACTGGGTCAAAGTACTAGAACTTGTATTCCTTCTAGAGTCCATATGGTAAAATTTGGGAAAAAATGAAGATAAGACAAAGTTATTAGACTTTGTAGGATCACTAAGAAAAGAAGAATCAAAATGGTACATAAAGAGCTACCCACAACATAAAAACACATGTGAATAAGTATGAAAAGAATTCTTAGCCAACTTTGGGACATCGGAAGTTCCAAATAAAAGTGTCACTTAGATCAGAAACTTGACACAAGGAGAAAAGGAATCAATTGAAAATTATGAAAAAAAAGAAAGAGGTAGAAAATTGGACGAACCTTTAATATAAAAATAGAACATTGAATGGTTTATTTTTGGATTATGTACAAACATCAGAGTTAGATTAGATGGAATAGTCTTTGAAAATTATACTAAACTAATTGATATGGCATACCAAATTGAAGTTCAACCATGGAGGAAACTAGAAAAAGATAAAAGTGCTAAAATCCTAGAAGATTTATAGTTGAAGGTTCAAAAGTTTATTATATATAGTAAAAAATCAAGGCTAGTGAACCTAGTTGACCTGACAAAATTTGGTGTACATATTGTAATAGGGAAGGGCACATCCAGATATGAATGCCCATGAAAGACTACTATTGAGAAAATTACTACTATTTACCTTGATCGAAGGAGCCCTATATAAGAAAGGAAAAGGTGACGTACTTTGGAGTGTCATATATGAGCATGAAAGGAAGAAGATTCTCAGGGAAGCACATGAGGGAATAGTTAATGGACATAATTGTGGGGACACCACATCCCAAAAGATTTTGTTATCCAGATTATGGTGGCCCAGTATATACAAGGATAACTATAAAGAGTATGTCAAGAAATGTAATATTTTCCAAAGAACTAGATGCCCTATAGCACATGATGAAATTCCTCTCCAATCGATCTTACCACAAAACCCCTTTAAAAAGTGGGAAATTGATTTTATTGGCCCTGTTTATCCTTTGAAAAAATTATCTAAAGCAAGATTCATCATTACTATAGTTGACTACCTAACCAAGTGGGAAGAAGTTGAACCTTCCAAAGACTATGCTACCTATATTGCTACTAAATTCCTATACCTCAATATCATTATGAGGTTTGGGTCTCCCTTAAGTATCACAAGTGACCAAGGAAAATAGTTTATCAATAAGAATATAAAGGAATTACTAGAAAACTTCATGATTACACATAACTAAAGTAACCCTTACCATCCACAAGAAAATTGGGTGAGTAAAGCATTAAATAAGATCCTTGGAACCACTCTTACCAAAATATGTAATGCAAATATAACTAATTGGGATATTAAGATAGTGGCAACATTTTAGGTTTACAAGACAACCTATAAAAGAGCCACATCACACACACCTTTTGATCTATTCTATGGAATATAAGATATCCTACCAATTAATTTCACATTCAATAGCCTCTGTATGTCCCTCACCTTAAGGCTCATTGAGGAAGAATCTTGAAACACATGCTAGAAGAGTGGGAAAAATTAGATGAAGAAAGGTAGTTGGCCGAATCACACTTGTGGGTAGAATGTAGACAATAGAAAGCTTGGCATGATAAAAACCTAAGGAAAAACCGCTTTCATCTTTGAGACCATTCTATTAGATGATAACACGTTTAAAAAGTAGGGAAAAATAAAAGTCTATTGGTTAGGACCATACAAAATCAATGAAATTTTGAATTCCAGAGCAATAAGGTTAGAGACATTGGATGGTACAATCCTATAGTGTTATGTCAATGGAGTGAGACTAAAACATTACCATCAATATTTCGAGAAAATTTGACTTGAGGACAAGTCAAGGTTTTGAAGAGCGGATGATGTTAGCTAGAAAATAGTATATAAACACCAGCCTTGAGATATGCAATAGCTAACTAAAAAGAATATTCTAGAACATGAATTTAGGAAGATAGAATGTAATCTAGGGGTACTATCTAAGGGCCGCATCTCATATTGTAATATAAGTATGAAGGAAGATCTCTCCATCAGTAAGAGGTGATACCATATTATACTATAGAAGATTGACAATAACAAAGATATAAGGAATTTATTGAATGATTATTTATTTAATGAATAGGAAGAACTCTAAATTTTGATCTAGCTTATGTGTGTATGTTACTTTATTCTAATTTACAACTAATCTTGGATCCAAAATACCATCTTGTGTCACTTTAATAGGACCTACTCTAGGGTTGTAAACTACAACTAACAAAGATATTTTTGGAACAAAGCTCCATTTTGTATCCCTCAATTTTATTACTAACATGAAGTATAATAACACATTCATAAATAGATAAATAGTGATACTAGAACATAATGATTTTTATGGGGAAAACCATTTCAAGAGAAAAACCCCACACTTCAATAACTCCACAATGTATTGTCAAATATAAATGAAGATTAAGATATAATAGAAACTCAACTCTTTACATGATTATTTAATAAATAATTAAACATGGAATAATATCAATAGCATTCCAATAATACTTGTGTACTTGCAAATTCTCATATCAAACCAACTTTCTCAAGTACTAATTTATAAGAAAATGCACAAGTTTGAAATCACAAATGGTTTTCAAATTCATATATTGCAAAACCCCTAAAATGTGGTGCCCAATTTTGACATCATTTCAAATGCCACTCTTAAAGATTCTTTATAACATGCTAACAATAAAAAATCAATAAATCACCTATAATCTCTAGCTTGAGGACCACTGTTTTGTCCTTACATCTACTGTTGCTACTTTAGAGTTTAGAGTTGCTTCTTCGAAAGCTTCTAATGACTTCTTGCAACAAGATATCTATAGTCTTTGAAATATGGCTTTGTGGGATGATCTGTTGATAGGAGTTTCAAACTTGTTTATGGAGACACATATTGCAGATTTGGGAAACACTATTGATTGTATTCATTTTCTTCAATTTTTGTGAGGGAACACTTTATCCCTCTTATTAATTCTCTACACAATCATTCCTTACTGTTTGGCATGAGTTTGGATACTTTGGATCATAATTTTGATAAGACATCTTCAAAGAAGATACTTGAGTCTTTGGCTTATGCTCTACATCGATCTCTAGGAGATTTTGATTTGTCATCTTCAACAATGTGGCCTAGAATTCCTATTTTGACTGTGAATACTTTCAACATCGACATGAGGATACTTGAGCTGACTTTAGAGACTTCATACATCTTCCATTGTCTTCCTACATATTCCTTTCAAGACTTGGGAGATAGCTTGCATACACCTTTGGTTGTGTTTCTTCCTAAGGGGAGGAACATTGTTCAAAAATGGTGGACCAACATCTAACAAAAAGGAATGAATCCTTTACTAAGAATATGCAAAAAAATGTACTAAGGAAAAATCCTTGGAATTCATGATAATAGAATTCTAGAACCTATTCATGTGCATGAAAATACAAAGTATTTGATGAGGGCTACACATCTTAAAACCCACACAAAACACAACAATAGATACCAACACAGAAAATGTGAGACAAAAAATAAATCACTTTTTAACTATTTTCAAAAAATAAAATTACAAATTCAAAACTTACATGCTACAACCTCATGGGCTTGATTCATTACAAAATCAACTTTGAAAATAGAATCTATTATTCGGAGCCACAATTTGCACTAATGGAGCCACCGTCTACAACCCCCACTTAACCCTTTTATTTTACCCAATAACTACCTTAGAATGTTCTAGAATGTTCAACTTTCCCTTTTGTTTGGCGCCAAAAGTCCCGCCGATTGATTTCTTGCCTAGGAAGAAATTTTAATGAAATTTACTTTTTAGTGGGCCAACTTCGTGGGGCCATAACTTTTGATCTGAGTGTTGGATTTGCTATTATAACATATCATTGGAAAGCTCTCAAAGAGATCTACAATTTCAAACCCATCAGAGGTCGGTTCACCAACTTTTCAAGCTATTTCGAGGCCTCTAAGATTTTCTATTTGAATTTGTAGCTACATTTGAGAAATTTCTCGAGACGAAAACTTCAATATCTCCCAAATTGTGCAGGGTATTAAGACGATTCTTTCACGACCAATTTTTTTTTTCATTTCTATTCCTTGTGGTAAATTTTAAGGTCTATATGAACCCGTTTAGGTTGACTTACTAAAAATAGTAAGTGATCATTTTTCGCCTTTTATGACTTCTAACTATCTTACACCCCTTAATTGCCATCATGGAACTCAAAAAGAAATTAAGGAATTTTTTTTTTTGGGTGATGCGAGATTTCCCTACACCACTAGATGCTCCTGCATCAAACACCTAGGGTAATTTAAAAAGTGACCCTATCACTTCTAAGGAGTTAGAGGAAAACCAAGATGGTTAACTTCAACCTCAAACAACCAGGATGGATCTTCAATAGGGATTCCTCTCTACTTCACCAAGTACTCTACATATTGCCTGCTTCTTGTGCTTCTACCCACACAACTATCCAAAATTTCTTCTGTCTCCTTTTTTGAAGTAGGTGTTGGAATATTCCACTGTGCTTCTATTATTTCTTCATCAATTCCTATATGATATTTTGCTAAATCGGAAATGTTAAACACAGGTGAAATATGAATTTCATCAAGAAACTCTACCTTATATGCATTTCCTGAATCATGCTTCTTTTGGATCTTGCATGGTCTAAACTTCTTCATCTTGAACTTGTTGTATGTACCAACTAGAAACCTTTCCTTTCAAAAATGAACCATGACTTCATCTCCCACCTAGAACTCCTTATACCTCCTTTTTTGATTTGCCTTAGCCTTATATTGTGAGTTCATCTTATTGATATGTTTCTTCACCACTTCATGCAAATTCTTCAAGTGCTCAGCAAAATTTTCAACCTCAGCACTACTCTTCTCCCCCTTATCCATCTTTCTCAATTTAGAAGCAGTTATTGGACTACTCCCATACACAATCTGGAATGATGATTTACTAGTGCTCTTGTTGACAATTTTTTTGTAAGAAAATTCTACATGTGGTATAATCAAATCCCATCCCTTGGGCTTATCTCCTACTAAGCATCTTAGAAGGTTACCCAAACTCCTATTTACCACCTTCGTTTGTCCATCAGCCTGTGGATGGTGTGTGCAACTAAACTTCAAATCTGTCTTCAACTTCTTCCTTAATATCCTCCAGAAATAACCAACAAATTTGGTATCTCTGTCTGGAACTATACTCTTCGGTAGACCATGCAATCTCACCACCTTTCTGAAAAATAACTCTCTAATATGAACATCATCACTAGTCTTATGGCATGGAATGAAATGTGCCATCTTTGAAAATCTATCCACCACCACAAATATGGAATCATGCCCTCTCTATGTCCTTGGAAAGCCAAGAACAAAATCCATGCTAATATCCTCCCATGGCCTCTCAGGTATAGATAATGGTTGATACAATCTAGTATTCTGGCTTGTTCCTTTCGCCATTTGACATACTTTGCAACTTTGTACAAAATTCTTCACATCCTGTTGTAACTGTGGTCAGTAATAATTCTCACTAACAAGAGCAATGGTCTTATCTCAACCAAAATGTCTAGCCAATCCTCCACTATGCTTCTCCTTGATTAGATTATTTCTCATAGAACTTCTTGGAATGCACAATTTGCTTCCTCTAAACAACATCCCATCTTGGATTAAGAAATCCAACCATCTTGTCCTATACAATGTAACAAGTTCCAAACAAACCTTCCAAGCTTCGCAAAGTTTGGGTACAAACTCACGAGTTCATTGAACCCAACAACTTCTACTCATTATTTCACTCTTTTTTATGACTTAAGTTTGATTATAAATCCTAATCTTTTGTTTATTCCTGCTATGTGCTCTTGTTTAAAATTATGAACATTTTCAAAACCCTTACTTTAATTCTTAAAAAGAATTACTCTTATTAAAAAAATATTAAAATCTGCTAGCTCGTACCCCTAGTGCTCTATGGCCATTTATTATGTTAAGTTTAAATGTTCCTAAGTAGAAAGAATGTGAGATGATTTTTTTCGAAACGGAAAAGAAACCAGCCTTTGGAAAATATGTCATATATCACGTCAGGTCACATGCAAACTTACGTGATCGATAAGTTAGGCAGTGAACTTACGCATGGAGAATCCGACACGAAATATATGTTTGTCTCTTGTACATCTCTTTTCCTTACGACTCACGTTCTGATCTCATCCGTTCTCTGCGCCATATTATATCAGCAGTCTTATGAATTAATATGGAAGCCAAAATCTGTTAAGCATCTGTTTTGAGCTGCAGAATATAGTGAACATGTCTACAGATCGAATCTCTGCAACACCACCAAGCAAGAAGAGGAAGGCAACACAGAAAGATGGGGACTTTCATGGGTTGAAGCCAACTGTTACAGCTCGTCCTGCTCGCAAGCCCGGACTTTTATTATGTACAAAAGATTCAGAAAAGGACTACAATGACTGTAACCAGATTGAATTGGATAGTACTATTTTTGGCAATGCCGATGATGATTTTGATGTGGGAGTTAATGAAGAGTGCCACACGCCCAAGGGGGAGGAGCACTGTATACCTAAAATTCTGGCATGCCCACTTGCTCCAAGAAAACCCACATCCACACCTAAGATAAAGACCCAGGAATTTTTTTCTGTAAGTCCTTTTGAGCTGCAATTTCTCTTTAATCTCTCTTAGACGAAAAAGTTTAGATTAGTTCAAGCACTCAAGAACATTTCAGATTTCTTGAAGAACATTTGAAATCATGTATAATGTATTATCTAATATGGAACTTTTTATCTCTTTTATTTGTTCTTATACATGAAATCTATGTTTTGTTCATAGAATTGTAGAGCAATAATCTATGAGAATGTCAAACATGAGAAAAGCTTCAGAGTTTTAAGACTTTTGGTTTCATACAACTCTTCTCATCTTGAAGATGGATCACGGAATGTGATCCAAAACATTGATGTTAAAAAACTAACACAATTTAATCTAAAAAAGCTTACCATCAAATACTGAAGGAGGTGAACGTATACTAATTAGTTCTTCAGATCCTAATTAGTTCTTCAGATCCTGAAATTTTGTAGTAGTCCTATAGCTTATTTAGAATTTCAGAATTTCAGAAGTTTTATCTTGCTTAATAATTGCATTATATCAGTAAGGAATTTCTGACTTTGGCGATTTACATGGGTCCACTTATTTGGTAGTGTTCCCCAAACTTTTGTCTCTTTAAAAATAGAGTATATAAATATATATAGTTAAGCGTACATGAGAGGAAATGAGGATTGGTACGTTTCATTTCTGTCCTCGTTGGAATATAATTATCTATCTTTGTTGTCTTTCTTCTTGTTGCAGGGTAACACACCAAGTTATTCTTCTTAACCATGGAATGCCATGCCTATTTTAATATGAAACACACGTTCCCTAGCTTTCTAGGGAAAATAAATGCTATTGAATAATCATTAACGTTTAGGATTTAGGAGTTGTGTTGTAAATGATGTTAAAAATTGATTCATTTATATATTAGAGTTTAAGGTTTTGATTAGATAAACATATCAAGATTTAGAAAATAATTTTATTCTAATGTGTTTTAGTAACAAGAATCATATATGTTTTGTAATACTTTGCTATGTTTTACCTTTATTATAGTGTTTCTTCTACCTAGTTGTTTTTAGTCCTTTCTTACCCTTAATCTATCACTATCCCTTTTATTTATTTTTCCATGTGTTTTCCCTAATTTCTAAACGTTTCTTTGCCATGATATTTCCTTAAATATCCTTTTCATATAATTGTTGTCATTTCCCAAACCCCATATTTAATGCTTGTGACTATCCTCAAATGGAGTGAACCCTTGCCTTTCCCCTCAAATATGTATTTTTGTAGATTATCTTCACATAAGATCACTACCCTCCAATGCCCCTCTTTTCCCTTAGCCTATAAAATTGGGTCTTCTTGAGTGTAGGAACTACATGCCACCCCCTTGAGTGTATGAGGTAGTGGCTTTCTTTTTCCTAAGTGTTTTTACTCCTTTCTTAGCCTTAATCTATCACTATCCCTTTCATTTCTCTTCCCATGATTTTTCCCTTACTTCTATACAGTTCTTAGCCCTTATATTTCCTTAATTTTATCTCTTCTTACCACCAAAATATATTTCTAACCTAATTAATGCATGCCTACTACATTTTGATTAACTTGTTATCCAAAATCTTAGTACAAACTTACAAAAAGTGTCCACTTTCTCATTTTAACACAATATTTCACAATTCTTATCATTACTCTTTTTGGAACCAACTATCCTCTTACATTTTGAGCTCTTTAAGCTATACATTATTGAATAAGTATTGTGGTAGTCTTATAAATCTTTATAATAGTTTTTGGAAGGCTTAGGAACATTATCATAAGTATTTTGGTGAGTGTAGGTTCCTATTTCCATTTATACCATTATTTTTCTTAATTTCCTTCTAATTTTAATTGTGTATTGCCTAATTTTTTTCTTATTTTCTTTCAATTTCATTCACCCTTAACCCCTTTTCATGCCCAAGCCATTTCCCATCCTTCTTGTTGTTATTTGAGCTACATTTTCCTTCTCCATATGTCTTTTTTTACCTCCAAGTTTCACTTTTCCCCCTTAAATCCAATTAGTTATTTAATTTTGTATTCTTTCATTTATATGTTATCATAGTATAGATTTAATTTGTAGGATTTTCATTATCATATCATAAATATCTATATTTGAATACAAACTACAGGGATAATTGAGGTAACATCCCCTTTGAAATTTCCATATTGTAGAGTTTCAACATAAAGTGTGTTTGTAGGCCAAACATAAAGAAATCTATATATATTGGATACATTGTATAGAAGGAATAAGCATTTAGAAACCTTTTAGATAATCCATAATGTTTAAATAAACATCATGAATATTGTAGGTCTCTAATTACATGCATTTTAGGTACACAATATCACTGAGTATCAAACATTGAACCATACTTTTTCAACCTTTAGCATTTCATCTTTATTCAATCATAAAAAAATCAAATTTTTACATCATCATTTACTTTCATATAAAAATACATATGTGGCATTACAAAGATTTTTGCAATACATTGCACCACAATAAAAATAACATTAATGGTGTCATTACTACAATCAATGGACAAAAGATTGTAAGAAACACTAAATATAATAGTTCCTTAATCATAAACAAGTTCTTTATAAAACATGCAAAACTATTTAAGAATAATAAACATGTAGCACAAGTATCATATGAGCATTTTCCTATGTGTGAACACAAATTTAAACTAAATTAAAATTAAAAAATTAAAATACAAAATAAGAGTTGACTCTAATATTCACCTCAAGATTGAGCATAATAAAAATTTGAAATAAAAAAAAAGATTTTTTTTTTCAAAATGCATTGTTGAAAGAGGATTTTCTCAATGGGTAGGATGTAGTTGCTCAAGTATTTGATCCAAAATCCTACAACATATATCTATTTAAGAGACAGTTTCTTAATTTTTTAGGATTATGTTTCAATTTATAGATTTTTGACAAGCAAGATGGATGGTGAGTATTATAGGATGAGATCTGTGGTGGAGATTGATATAGAATAATTCTCTATGATCAAGGAAAAATGGAGGGTTTGGATTAATTTTATTAACATGAATGGGTAAGATTGTATTTACTAAGAATTGTAATTATTGAGCTACATTAGTTTGGTCCTTCTATACAAGGTGCCCTTTTCAACATAATTGAGGAATGATTTTTTTGTGTGGATTTGACTAAAACTTAACATCTAATTTCCTATTTTTCTAAATAATGTTATAATTGTGACTATAGGATTTTTTATTATGACAAATAGATTTTTTTTAAAACTACTAACATTTATTGTAGGGTCATTTGTCCAAGGCTCAATCTTAAAACAATTTTGATGTTTTTTATTTATTTTTTAAGAAAAACCTAACTTTTTTGCTAGGTTAGTGGGTTCAATAACTGCATTTTATTTTCCTTGCATTGAAAGGTTATCTTGGGAACCAAACACACTCTTGTTACAATCATTGACCTTCACACTTCATAATTTATTTCTTAAGGGTAAGTGGAATTTTTCTTTATTTGTGCTATTTGAAAATTCATGAATGCTCTATTCTTATGCCTTTTGGTGATCTTGAAAAACAAAAGCGGTTTCATTTTTTTTTCATCCTAATTTAGAGTATGCATGCTCTTATATCACTTGATTTCATGATCTTGAGAATAATAAATGGTCTTTCTTCCTTATTTATTTTTAGTGTGTCTAACTTGGATTTCATCACCAAGTGGGTGACCTTAACCCTCATGTTTTGGTGGTGTGTACAAATTTGGGAGATAATCAAATGAATCTCACATTGAGGGATATTTTTCCCTTTTGGCTAATATTTCAAGGAATTTTATAACTTGAAAAGTGAAGAAAGAGAATGGGTTACCATCTCAAACCAAGCTATTATAAATACTCCTCACTTAATGGACTTGGACCTCATGTAATTTTGGATATATTGATGACTTTCATTAGAAAACCTTGTGCCAACCTAGTTAGAGGACTTTGGTCATCTATACTTGGTAAGAATTAGCCCTAAAAAGTTACTCACCATGTGCCTCTAAAATAATTTATCTTCTCTCACACCTTAGTATTATCTTTATGATCAAAAGTGTTTAGTGAATCCTCGTGGGCCCTACTTTCTAATCTTAGTCAAGGAATTATTAGTGGACTCACAAATGTGTACACACTAGCTTGAATAATCTAGGCTACTTTTGTGTGTACTTTATATTCCCCTTCATGTAAAACTAATGTATTTATTCAAAAAAATCCAATAAAAGGTTTTAAAAAATCAACAAAAAAATTAAAAGTCCAAAATTAAAGTCTCTAAAATGATTCTCATATCACCTACCACTAGACTTAAAAGAAAAATATTGAATTTTTTCAATAAAATCCTTTTCTCCTAAGAAAACCATGCATCTAAAATCCATGCCAAGTTGGAGAAACCTCCCATTGAATTCCACATAACAACTAAGTTATAAATAGTGATACTGATAATGATAATCTCCCTTATCAATTATTTTTTTTAAATTACCATTATTTCCCTAATTTTGAACAAGGATGTACTTTAATAAAGTGATTCATATGCTAAAATAGAGATTCCATACTTATAATCCTTATGGAATTATGAGCCAAATTACCTCTCGATTATAACTTCAAAAATATCATAAATAAAGAACCAACCAAACAAATTAGACAACAAAGACTAATACCATCCAAACACATATTGACCTAGATAATATTATTCTAAGAGTTCCTAGCCTCTCCATAAATTAAAAAATAATAATGTTATCTCCAACACCATGAAAAATAAAAAGCCTCATCACTCACATATTTGTGGTACCCTAGTCTATTATAGTAATCTAAGCGCAATAATAAGAATCCTCAACAAAATCAATCCAATCAAATTAATAAAAAAACCCAATAAAAACAACTTAAAATTTAATAAAAGTAACTCACAATCCCATCATTTTGGCAGCATTCGAACAACACACATGTACTTGCAAATTCTCAGATGAAACCCACTTCCTTGTATACCAATTTATAGAAAAATGAACAAGATGGAAACTAAAAACATTTTTTAAAAACATGTTATGAAACCTCCAAAATATGGAACCTAATTTAGGGATAATTTCCAATTCCACCCTTGAAGATTCCTTGCAACCTAATAAAAATAGTAAATCGATAAATCACTAGCAACCTTCGATTTGACCCAATTAACATGGGTTCCAAACTTTTCATTATTCCCTATCTCAAAATATGCAATATATGAAAAATAATAAATCATGTCATAGCTAGTAAATTTTCTAAGGAAGCTCCTCATTTTCTTGGCTCTAACACATCATAATATTTTATCATAACTTGTTATATAATCCTACAAAGGAGGGGCCCTCTAAATATTCTAAATATACACACCTTATGATGACTTTAACTAATCTAATAAAGTATTGAAACATGGCATCATATTCCTTACACAGATTCAAACACCCCACTTTTTATTGAGCAAAAATATTAATTAAAATACATTATAAAACAGGTCAAATAATTATAAGAAAATTTTAAATAATAAATAAATAAATATTGGGTACTTGAAAAGGTTGAGAGACATTGATTCCCAACATCCTCCAACTTGTTGAATACCTTGCAAGAGCCTAGGGGTAACATGCCATCATGGATTCAACGACTAGGGGAAAGAGCCACTAATACTCCAAACAACATTTGAACTTATCTATGTCCATGAGTTTGGTAAAAAAATCTCCAACATTTATCAAAGTTTCTACCTTTTGTAGCTTCACCATATCATCCTTGATCATTTCTCTCACAAAATTATTCTAAACATCTATATGCTTAGTTCTAGCTTTAAAATTTAGGTTCTTCTCTAAGTGGATTATACTTTGTTTGTCATAATAAATTGTAGATGCTTCCTAGTTTAACCTAATGTTTAAACATGTAATATCTTAAACCAAATGGATTCTTTATAGGCATGATTTTCCACAATACACTTTACCTAGCTATAGTGGACAAAGAGACCATAATATGTTTCTTACTCATCCAAATTATAACACCACTAGAAATAGAGTAAAAACACATTTATTGGTGGATCTACTATTGACATCACTTGCCCAATCTAAATCCACATAACCATGAATATCAATAGAATTCATATCTATTGTACCATGAAAATAAAAGGTTCATACTCTATGGTATGCACTACAAATATATCAAGACTCTTTTAATTGCATCCTAATGAACATTTCTAGCATTAGACATATATTAGTTAAGTACTCCCACTACTTAGGCAATGTTTGGTTTATTATAGATTATAGAATACATTAAAATTCCAAATGCACTATAGTAAGGCACTTATGTATTTAATCTCTAAAGGGGATATAGGATAATTTTTAGTACATAAATTTCTCCCCACTATAACAATAGGACACAATAATCTATAAATATACATGTTAAACCTTTATAAAACAAAATTAGCATACTTACTCTATCCAAGCCATAACTTTATATTATGTTTCTCTTTTTAGTTCCATACCAAGAGTGTGTTCAACACACCAAGATCTTTCATTTTAATTTTTTTTAAGATTTGATATTTTTTGTGGAAAGAATTTAACCTTTCCCTTTTCTAATAAACATGGTATCATCAATGTATAGAGTAATAACTAGGAACTGATTACTATTAGATTTAAAATAAGAATAGTGATCAAATTTATAGAATTCAAATCCCAACTCAATAGATATGTATATAAAAAATTTGGTAGCACATCCTAGGACTTTATTTCAAGTCATAAAAATATTTATTTAATATAAAAACTGTAGTAATAGAAAAAGTAGCATTTTCCTTTAAATAGTTTGATAATTGACATTAAAACTAAATTAACAGTGTCTTGGAATAGTGTTGTAATGTGTTGTAACACATTTTCACACTTTTCTAAGGTTTATTCAATCAATTAAGCCTAATAGACCCCTCTTGTACCTAAATTTGTACATTATTTAGGTGTTGTAAAGTGTTGTAAATCACTTTCACATTTATCTAGGGTGGTATTAATTAATTGTGGTTAATTGGAGTTAATTAAATCCTTTAATTAAAATTCAAATCTTATTTATGACACCTCCCAAAGGTCTATCCCAACACCCATGATTTAAATAATATAGCATTCAAGTGGGAAAAAATAGGTCATGGAAAATGGTGCTAGGATCCATTTTCCCTAGGTGGCAAATGGGTCCTCCCTTAATAGGATCCCTCTTTATCAATTGATTTGAAATGAGTTTTTAATGCTCTTTCCATCCCCTGGGGTTAGGTCGTGGAAAATTGAGCCAAGACCCATTCATCCTAGGTGGAGAATGGGTCCTCCCTTAATGAGGACCCCCTTTTCAAATTTAATTATAGCAGGAATTTAATAAATTTTACTTCTAGATCTAGTGTCAGCCTTAGTTGTTTGAATTTTGGGGTTAATCTCCTAATTTAGTATAAATAAGGGGTTAATTCACATTGTTTCTCCTAGCAAGTTTATGAAGCATTCTAGCAATTTCAAGAGAGCATTATAGAGCATTACAATAGAATTCATAAGGTATTTCAAGGAAGATTTCAAGAGTTTATCATAGAAATTCAAGATCATTTGATCATGACAAGGGTCTAATGCATTCATTCATGTTGTTGAGCTAAGAAAGTGGATGTGGCATTGAAGATCTACTTGCAAGCATTGTTCACATTAGATTCAAGGATCCAATATCTACATTCTTCATGGCCACTACATGCTAGTTTGCAGATTTTTTTCACAAGACATCATCCAAGGTGATATCAATTACACTATTTCATGTTTCATGCTTCAATTCCTTTATTTCATCAGTTGGTTTAAGTACCTACAAGGGGTTTAATTGAGGAAAACCCCTATTCACTAACAAACAACAATTTTTTCTTCCTCTTGAGTGTGTGTTTGTAGATTTACAGGTTGAGGATCAAGTGGAGCAAGTTTGGATAAAATTTGTCAAAGTTGTCAAGTTATAAAAGTTGTCATACAAAGTTCAAAATCAAAGACTTGAAGCTACAAACTTATTTACAGACTTCTAGGAGCTAATAACCAAGATTTTGAGAGTGTGGAAATCAAGGAATAGAACCTTGATCTCAGTTTTAGAAATCCTAATAGGAATCCATTCGACACTGAAGGTGAATGAGTCCTTTGTAGCCTAAAAACAAGTTTTTGACAAACTGCACAAATTTTTATGCTCTAAAAGCTTCCCTTATAGTTGCTATAACAATTAGAGTCATTTTATAGTTGTTATTTGCATCTTATGATACACATAATTGAATGAAACACCCATTAGAAAAATAGTGGTTCATCGTCTTGTTCATTAAACATTTTGGTGAAACCATTTTTTGGTGATTCAAAAACTAAATTATTTTTACCTTTGGAAATGTAGTTATCTAGTTGTGTCATATAAATATCCTCCAAATCACCATGAAAGAGAATCATTTTAACATCTATTTTCTTTACCTATAAATCATAATATGGAACAATAGATAGTAATAATCTAATGGATGCCATTTTTATAATAAAAGAAAAAATGTAGCATTAAAAATTGTCATGCCCTTGACAATTTCAAACTATGTTTAGCTCCCCCTATGTGGTTGGACCTAATTATGTATTTAATTTTCCCAATTTATAAATATCTTCAAAAAATGAAAAGATGGGATTGAAAACAAACACTTAACATTTAATACCAATGTTTAAGGCCCCAAAGAGGATAGATCTAGACTAGGGTGCCCAACACCCTTGTCCAATCCATTT
>VDFB02004076.1:0-23263 GCA_007258455.2 Sequoia sempervirens | reverse complement strand
TGGTAAAATGATGTGTACTTGTTGGTAAAAGTTCCTTTTCGGGCCTCACTGACAACTCATTCAGCCAATGGCAAATGGGTCCCTGCTAGGGTTATGGAAGATCAATTTCTAAGTAATTTTATTCAATGTCTACACTCCCAGATCCTAGGTGTTTAGCTCCTGAAAGTCAGAAATTTTTTTGTAGAAGACTTTTCATGATTTTGCAAGATGAAAACTTTGATAGCTTTGCAACTTTGTCAATTTTTTCTCTCCACTTGATCTTCAACCTAAAACCAACAATCACACATTAAATGAGAAGAAAAATATTGTTTTGTTAGGGAATAGGGGTTTGCCCTGGTCAAACCCCATTTTGGTAATTAAACCTTATAATGAAACAATGCATGAAGGAAAGATGAATGGACAATGTAATGCTACAACTCACCAATCCTCAATTGAACCTTGGAGTACAAGTCAGCAATCTTGAGTGAAGTGGCTATTAGGTCTCAAAAATGCAGTTTACAAACCTTGAGAAGATTCGAAGCTCTTTGTTAACAGTTTTGGCTAACGAACATGGCTAATTGATGTCTTTGAGAACCCCCTGCACTTTAGGCTCTACTAAACCTAGGTGGATATACCTTAATGATGGAGAAGATTTAAAAGTTATGTGTGTAATATCTAACTTGGAAAATCTATTCACATTGGCATGTAGAAGTGAAATAGATGCAAGGATGACAACTAATCCTACTATAAATGTTTTGAGAGTTGAATGTATGAATGAGGTTTGTATGATGTATTGCTTGAAATGAATATGACTAGTGGGTTAATAGAGTCAATATTTGTATGATATATGTGTCTTATTCCTAGGTATAGTTCAAACTATTTGGCACTTTTAGAAGTTTATGACTAGCATAAACATGCAAGGATGTAATTATCAGGTTCTTCTTATCGATCTACATGACCTTTTCTAGATTACTATCATTTAATTAAAAGAATTTAATCCTTACTTGAAGGAACTAGTTAACTGAACCACACAAGAATAACAAATGTGCCTTGTTAAATTAAATATATACTACACCAATTTCAATAATAAGGAAACATTAACCTTGGAGACAACTAGATAGTATTTATCATTAACTTAACAAACAATTGACACTAGAATTGGAACACCAGTTTAATTCTTCTTCTCCATTTGTATTACTTCAAAATATGATACATTGTACATTAGAAGTCTTCTATGTTGTGGAAATACCTATGCTAATATTGATGCTACTCTAATGATGATCTTAATCTAATATCTTCAAAAAATTTCCCTGGTCTCCCTTATATATGAGAAGCTACAAGCTTCAAGCCATTACATAAAAAGTTGTGTTGTTTCAATTATGCTTTACTGAAATCTTAACAATTGTATATAGAAATAAAAAAGAAATAGCTAAATAAGTTTGCAACAATCTGTGATGCACCATAGTTTGTTAGTCTTCATCAGGTACTTGTGATCACCAAAGATCTGTTCAAGGTCCATACTCCATGATAATGCATGAGATGTTGTGAAACTTTACGACTTCTTATTCTCACTTTATGATTTTAGCATAAGTATCAACGTTGCTAATGATATCTTTCATAGCGAATTCCAAAGTTAAAATTTTTTCTAGTTGTACAAGTGTATTTTCTATCACCTTTGCTTCATCGTTTACTGCATCAAGGGCCATTGGTAGGTACTGGGTGAGTTCATCCTTCCATACAACATGTTATTTTAACTCCCCTTCATCATCAAAGAAATTTAGTAGATCCACATTCAAAGGTTGGTTGAAATAACTAAGTTCTTGTGTCAGTGTGGTGTAATATTTATAATGAATATCTGTTAGTTATTTATATTCTTTGAACACTTTCTCACCAACACTCTCCTTGGTTTGTATTTTTTCTTTTATCTCTTTCATTATAAGGTGTAATCTATTGTGTTCTTGATAAGCTACAAATATTCTGCTATGGATCACCCAGACCTTATTATCTTTCTTAAGAAAATTTTCAAATATCTTCTTTATAAAATATAAACCCATTTCAAACTTAGTGGTCTTCAAATTCTTTTCTAATTCATCATGTTTTTGTTAAATCATTTCATTCTTTTTCTTCTAGTATGTGGTTTCAAACATGGCTTCAAGCACCTTTCTTTCACAATCCACCAATGAAGAATAGAGGCCTGAGGAAGAAGGTATTTTGTCTCTATAGTTGGCCACCTCTTGTTTTAATCTTTCATTCTTAGAAATAAGCCTCTTATTGTCCCTTATCAGTTTTTCAACTTGTGCTTTGTTGAATTTAGCAATATTGAAATTCGATTTAGTTATCTTGATAGGTTTTGTTTCTCCCACTCTCTGCACTAAAAGATGGCCAAAGACTTGATTAGGATCATTAGTAAGTGTTGGCCTCTTCCTTGGTGGATATAGAGCCCAAATTTGTAAAGTGGCATTGTCTGGATTGTATCTTGAACCACTATAATTTTTTTCACTTGCCTCATCTATTAATTGAAAGTATTTATTTTCCCTTCTCCTGAAACTATCAAAAGCTATGGTTGAATTGATATCCCGTCCTAGGAGAAACATAACCCCAACCTCCTATAGTAGTTCTTGCCCTCTTTCAGGATTGATATTCTCCATCTCCATGCCAACTTCCTTTTATAGTTCCTCTGAATCATCATCCTCCTACTTTGGACTAATTTCTTTCATCTTTTCTCTTATCATTTTCCCCTTATACTCATAAATGAATGATCTAAATTTTGTGGTTTGAACAAAAGAATTATCTGAAGTAAATTCTTGACTAGCTCAGTGCCTCACATCATTAGAAAGTTTGTCTAAAGCTTAAAATAAGGCAACACTCCTTTCTGGCGGTAACTCATATTGTGGGATGATAGGGCTATTTACTTGTGCAAATTCATCCTCCTCTTCAGTGTCCTCTTCACATGTGATGGGAGTGTCTACTGAGAAGCTAACATTCGGAGTTGACTATGGTGATGAATGACATAGAGGCATTATATTTTGAACTTGTCTCCTAGAACAAGTATCCCTTCTTTTCTCGAAGGCTTTGAGAGGCACATCCTTTTTCAAATCATCTTCATGCAAGATTAATTGCTCAACTCTCTCTAGAGGGTCTTGTATTTCATGGAAAGCCTTTGTATATGATGAACTATGATTCTTCTTCCACACCTCTGCCATCATTATCCTATTGTATGCAGCTCTCCTTTTTGCTACTTGAGATTCATCACAATTTTTTATTACATCATCAACAAAGAACTCATGTTCATATGTTTTTCAATTTTCATGTTTAGCATTCTAAATAAAGTGCTTAGGATCAATTTTTTATCTCTTATTTCCTTGTGGCATGCTGTAATGATCTAAATTTCTACCAATAAAATCATATCCTTTCTCAAAAACAACAAAAAAATCACCAAAACATAAGGTTCCAGGAATGAGAGACTGCTTTCCATAAATTTTGAGATGCATGTAGTCCGAATAAGCCAACTGCCTCACTATTTCTAAATGATAAATTCTATCAGGAACTATTTTGGGTAAAAGAAATGGAGTTGATTTGAACCCATACACCCTTATCATAGTACACTCATCATATGTGTACCAGTATCCCCAGTTGTGGTTTATTTTTCCCCTTGGATCCTTATCCTTGGGTCTAACAAATATTTTTTTATTTTTGGGGACAAGTTGTAATCACAAGGATGGAAAAACAATGTGTACAAGGGCTTCACAAAGTATTCTTCAAAGTACAAGTAATGGGACCTCCCACACCTACTATCCCAAATTGAGGTCTATATCTGCACTGGTCTTATGTTTCCATCCTCATCCAGGTCCTTGATTCTTAATTCTTCACCCCAAATCCCCATTGATTGTCCTTCATATAAAATCATATGCATAAGAAAATAATACTATCTGAAAGTGATTACATTACTATTGCCTTTTATAGAAGTGACATGTTCACAACCTCTCCCAAATATTTTGCATAATCGAATGGTCTAGCATCCTGGTTTTGAATGTCTATCACTAAGACCATGGGAGCTATAGAAATTTCCGTATGAACATTTATCCCTAAGACTTGTCCAACTGAGTAGTAGGTATATTGGTAATACTCCTCAAACAATTTGATAGAAAATAGAGGTCGTTCATTACTGAAAAATATTTTGAGCTGATTTCCTATGTCCTAGGGTCTATGCAAATGAAGTCTCCACCTTTTGTAATTTATGTCCATACTATGATATTCTTCTAAAATATTTCTAATTCTTAGCGGCATATTCATCGATGAATCTAGGAAAACCATCGAAATATAATCCCTCGTAATGGGGAGAAAATGTGACCCGTCATGTGAAGGAACTGTCCTTATTTTGGGATTATACATTTTGGCCAATACTTTGATCAATTCCACATTGATAAACACATTTGACATCACAAGATTTCCTAAATTCATCCTCCACGGATTGGACACAAGCTTATGCATATATTTTTTTCTATAATAGTATATGAATATGTCATATCCTTGTTCGAAGTCCATACATCTCCTTGGTTTATTTGTTTATCTTCTAGTTTCTTAGCTGAAGGATTTAGTTGTGTTGTTTTCCTTGACTTTGGTCCAAAGTTGGGACATTGTTCAATTAAATCTTGATTTAACAACCTTGTTTCTGTTTTCTATCCTTTTACTTTAGGTTTTTTTGATGTTCCTACCACACTTGTAAATCACAGCTCTTCTGTAATGCCCCGCCACGCAACCCTAGAGGAAGTTGCAATTCACTACTTAAATGCACCAATTTTTTTTTGTTAAGTACAAACAACATGAAAGATGAATACACATTGCCAACAACCTCTAAGGCCATGAGACAAAGATTACTTTAAAACCCAACAACAACAAACATTAATATAAACTGAAACATTAATCACTCAAGGAACTGAGACAACATACTTTCCATTCATAAAACTATACAATTTACATCCAAGAGTATGAAATACCCCTTGATTCCAATAACATGATTTACAATAAGATTACAATACTCATTCCCCGAATGAGACAAGTCCAACAAATAAAATTACATAATACAATTCCACCTTGATAACAACTAAGGGGTAATAAAATACAATAAGAACTGAGAGAACAAGGCGTGAGAAGAAACTGATTCCCACGAGCTCTCCAACTAGAAATCACGACCATATGAACATGAAGAAGAACCAACAGAATAAGATGCATGCCACCCGACCACGTGAAATCCAAAAGGTTCCACTCCCTCCGTGCTAGGAGATAGTAACCAGGAATTCCTACCCAAGAACATCTACCACTAGACACGGGCCACACAACACTGATATGAAATAAATACAAGACCTCATCACATGACTGAATGGTCATACATACAACCCTAGATATGACTCACACAACATTGACAAAGGTTACATTGCTTCCATACATAGAATAGATCAAGAGTGTCACAAATATCAAATACAAACTGCTGACTTAGGAAGAGTGTCAAGGGATATCCTCTAGGAATCTTCCTAGGCCCCGACCCCCACTCCATGGGTTATCCTGGTAGCCTCTACCGCATTCCCGGCACCCATGCTTACTCATGCGGAACCAAATACCTCTCGTGAAGACGTGATAGATGAACTTGCCATTCCAGGCCTTCCCGTCTCATCCCAAGTCTAAAACAAGCCCCTTGGGCCCATGAGCGAGGCACAAATTATCTTGTTTAATGTTTGATGCAACCTAAGCTTCTAAAAGTTTAATTTAGTTATCACTGAATTAACCAACTTGCAAAGGGTTATCCTGGCACCACTTTGTGCGTCGGCGCCCATTACAAGCCACTCTCCTAAGACAACACACATGGCTATAACCACAATAGGTGACCAGATAACACGACCCCTCCAATCCCAGGAGGTACAAAACAAAGGAACTCACTCCATACATTGGAGGAAAACAAAGTACAAACCCACTCCAAACACAAGAGGAAACCAATTACAAAAACCCACTCCTTTCATAGGAGGTACAAATCACATTACCCTCTCCTATTTCTAAGGAGGCACAAATCAAGAACTCATTCCAACACGGCAAACCACAAGGTTAAGACTCTCTCCAACACTGGAGGCAACAAGGTCAACATAATCCACTCCATCCAAAGGAGGCACATATTACAAAACCTTCTCCTATTCCCCAAGGAGGCACCAATTACAAAACCCATACGTGAAAACCAGGTGAAACGACATGGTGTAACTATACATACCTTCCCATGACACAACGAAATTGACTCACGTACCACCATCCCATACCCATACATGAACTCCTATCTGGAAGACTTCAACATTTACTCTATCCCACCAACATCAAAGACAAACACTTAAACACTGAAAACATTTCAGACAATTAAGTAAGCTAATGTTCGGATTTCCTAAATCCAATCAAACACAGCTTCCATCACTTGCATTTATCCAATTAATAAACTCATTTCTTTTCCCAACATAGAAATATTCAAAGAACAGATCACATACTCTAAATTTCACAACCTTATTCCAAAATCAAGACATTTAAATAATTACATCATCGAACTGGAATTAAACCACTCAATCACTCTACGTCTCATAATCCTATACTGTAACTAAATCCACTTGATTTCTAAAACATTTGGATTAAATAAATTACTCTTATAGCAATAAGTCAAACAACTCAATCACATATGATTCATTAAATCATTAGTTACTTCTAAGTTTAACCACTGTATTCTCTAAGTTAAACTTTTAGTAAATAATCGGTTAGATCAAATAAATCAGTCTTAATCTCAACTCTTCTTGAACCCAATATACTCCAATCAATCATACTAAATAGTATATACATAAATCCTCTTGTCGACATTAAAGAATTTAAACCAATAACACAACTCTACTTGATCAATCTATAATTAATCAAAATCAAATTTTCAGTAAATCCACATTTGACAAATACAATTCTTTGATTTAAATAAACCATTCGTTAATCCTAAGCTCTTCAATTTTGTTCCATAATTAATGATTAGAACCACCTGATTGAACTAAGTCATTCATTATCCCTAAGTTTCTCAATTGTCTTCCATACTTAGATCGTTTGATATATAGACATATAGATTAAATAAATTAATCTTTACTTCTAAGTTTCACTATTATATTCAAGATCAAGATATTTTAAATCAATAATATTTAAGTTGCATCATTTAATCCATATTTCAACATAGGATAATTAATCAATATCCATATTTTAATTAAAACGTTGGATCATACAACAATTTCATTTTGCCTATACAAAAGGAATGAACATTACAAGTTCCTATTTTAAAGATTAAACATCATTTAAACATGTGCCTCCTAAAACATTATTTTTATTTTTTGAAGATTTCCTGATTATCCATATTAATCAAAATGAAATTTCTCAGAAAAGATATTTGAGTATAAAATCAACTTTATCCAATTATCATTAAATTATCTAAGGTTCCTTGGACACCACTGAGGAATTCAATTTAATATTTAAATAAGTTTATTCGATTAAAGATAAGGTTAAATAATCTTTCAAATATCATTGTTTACAAAAATGGCAAATCCATTTAAAATAACTATTTCTCCCTCATTGAATAATTCGTTTTAATATGCATACTATACATTTAAAATCTTCACCAAATGCATATATTTCATTATTAATGGCATTTAATATTTTAATATAATAAAATATAATATCAAATATTATTTCCAAATATTTAATATTATAAAATATTATATATTTTATAACACTATTAATATACATATATATTTAATATTTTAATATTATGAAATATAATATAAAATATTATTTATAAATATTTTAATATTATAAGACATAATATATAAAATATTATATATGTATATTTTTATTGAGTTTATTTTTAACTCAAAATAATAAAAAGGGTCCCTATTTTTCGGGCCGTACATGAGGTTTAGGTCGGCCACGGTTGTGTCCACACACAACCGAACCCCCAACAAGGGCGACGGCTGTGTTCACACATAGCCGTCCCTGCGGCGATGGCTGCGTGGGGGACGCGCTGGGCGCGGCTCCTCCACCGCGCCTCCCTTGGGTGGCGCAGTGGGGTGAACCCCCAACGGCCCCTCACAACAACAAATAATTCATTTTTTTTTAATAAATTTTTTCTTTAAATAAATAAAATTCGACTGCGGATTTTCTCAATCCGCCCAGAAATTTTGGGTTTTTTATCAACAATTTCAAGAATAAATATATATATATATATATGTATATGTATATATATATATGAATGCCTATATATATATATATTTTCCCATTATCATTTTCATTTTCCCATTGTTGATTTTAATTCTGGTTTTCATTTCCAAAACCTCAATCATTTTGCAAGTTTTCAAAGGAATAACACATGGGTTTCATTGGATTTATCAACCTTTCAAAGATCTCTAAAAAAAAAAACATGAAGAGGGTTTAATCTATTTCAAAATGAACAAGCAAGATTAAAGAAAAACCTGATTTTGCTTTCTCCAAGACTTGAAGCTTTCAATCCATGGTGTTCTCCAATCCTTCCTTTGAATCCAACTCCAACAAAAACCTCCATCTCCTTCAAAATTCCAAGCCAAAACCATAGCCATCCCCATTTTTCCCCAAAATTTTATTGAAAATAGAAATCCTAATTTCCTTATGCAAGCCCCTCTTCCAAATTTGTCAAAGCCCTAAAAATGGACTCACCCACCAAACTTATTGCTAAAAATGAAGATATTTTATTTTTGCAAAATCATAAAACAATTTCTATTTCCAAGTGTAATTTGCATAATATCCTTTTAAAATAAAAATCTATTTACAACCCCAAGGTCAAATAAATTTCTTTTAACAAAATATAATTCAACAATTCATAATTCAACAATTCATAATAACATTATTTTTCAACTTTATTTCTAGGAGTAAAATATAAAACATATTTCTAATTTTTGATTTACTCCAAATATCTAATGATGCCAACATGACTAGATTGATTTAATTTATCCCTATTAATTTAATTAATCAATAAAATAAATCTAATTCAAAATTACATTATTTTATTAATTAAATTAAATTAATTAATTAATCACTAATTTTCCAACATCTCAATAAGACAAAACAATCATCATTTATAAATTTCAAAAGCCATTTAATCACTTTTAACTTGCAATTAAACACATTTAATCATTAATTAAACTATGCAAGTCATTTAATAAACTTTTAACTTGAAATTAAATAAACACTCAAGGGGAAACTGACCCAGTTAAAACAACTAACCCCGACGACAACCCGACAACACGCTATGACTAGGGTGACGACTTGGTTCGAAAAACCTAGCTACTATCTCCCAATCAATTTTCGTTAGTAAATGGACACGCTCACACCTATAAGACCAGGTGGAGTCGATGGCGTGTACCTGCAAACCTGCAACAAAGAACATGTCGAACGTGCATCATATATATGTATGTTATGATCAACACGCCGTGGAGAGGAAATCTCAGAATTGTAGGGCACTCGCAAGCGAGTGATACAATCCGTCCCCTTCACCAATACAGTATCTCTAACTGATGCATCTAACATCAATGATATGATCAATAGCATAAAACATCATTTAATCAGATATCTTCTAAGTTATTCTAAATCATGCCATAAGGATAACATCGGAATAAAAGAACATCACATGAACATATAACTTCCACATCATTTAATCAATCACAATAACAAGTAATCAAGTTCCAAAGTCCAAGCATGTTCAAACACAATCGTCTCATCATGATATAACATGTGCATCACCAAACAGTTCATGATCAAATAATCACTAAGTTCATGTAGTCACATCATAAGCATAATCAGACATACAAAGGACCTTGCTGATCCAAATATCCAAAACGGAGGGGTGTTACATCCTCCCCCCAAGGGTTAGGCTAACTCCCTGAAGTCTACAAACAAGAATAGGGATAGAACTCCCTCAAAGCCAACTAACACACTATCAACCTATACATTCAACATGGTGAAGCATCCCACCATCAAATCTCTAAAGCACACAATCATGGATTAACATACATAGTGCCTTATGCACCAATACACATCATCAAGAATCATCATAAGGCCATACCTAATGTAATATCATTTCAATGCTTACACAAGGCAAGGTATGCAACATTATCATTTCAATGTTCATCTAACTTTTTGCATTTAAATCCAAGTACAATAGTTCAACGTCTATATGATCTCTTAAGACTCAACAATAAAGTTGGGGACTATAGGTCATACCAACAAGATGCACATATTATGCAATTATCCTTATCATGCATTTGTTTCACTAATTCCCTTTGTCTAAACTTTACTTACTGCAAAATGATTTTCTATTCAAATTATACCTTTTTCCATAATTATGAATGCAACTTGGGGACTTAGGTCTTTTACCCAAGGTTCAATCTAATAAAACAAACCTTCTCGAATACAAAAACATTTCTCATAAGACACAATATATCTTGGGTATCAGTACCCCACACACTTAAGGACATGCATTTTCATTAATCCAATAGAAAGAGAGAGAGAAGACAAGATATTTATAGTTCTAACATAGGTGCGAATGTAATCGTGGTTTCGTAATCACACACACACACTTTCACACTATGCATCAGCCACATGAGAGCATGCACAAATCTCTATAACTAATCAACATATTCATTCATTTCCTATTACATATTTCATAGTTCATTAATCTTTATAACATGCAAAAGCAACTCCAACACCACATAAGGGTCAATCAAGCAATCACTTGCACAAGAGGTAAGGCACAAGAGAACACGCATCAGATACTTGCATGGAGAAGGAAACATCAAGACTCAAAAAGAGAATACACACCCAAGGAATTCCTTGATACCCTCAAGGTCAAACAGAGCTTGTAAAATAGGAGCATCATTCCTCCACAACACAAGACAAGGTTGAAAAATTCCACCTTCAGAAATGCCATACTAAGGCACTCAAGGCAAGAGGTCCTATGACTATCTTGCCCCAACAAGTACTTGGGACACACCCAACCAACACATTACAATCCACACTCAAGAACCACTCAAGGGTCATCTCCTTTACACAACAAAAGTACATCAAAAAGGAGATCAATCAAACCACAATTCTTGGTAGGTTCGCGACCTAACCAATTCTCACAAAGCATTCATCAACAAGACATGCAAAGGGCGGTAATAATGAACAAAATTGGTTGTCTTCCACCACACACATAACACACACCAAAACACACACTACACAGTTGTCCATAATGCATTCTTCTAGTAGAAAGGATATCGGTGTATTGCACACTACACCGAGGGTCCTATCCTTCCCACTAGTTTCCTGCACCATTGGACCTATACCACTTAACGACAACTTCAGGGCAAACAAGAGAAATCAACTCAAAAGGAAAACAACACGAAAGAGAAAAAACAACTAGGTCAATACAATGGGCTCCTAGTGCCCAAAGTATAAACCTACACAACTTACAACATAATGGGTCCAACATAATCCCAGAGTTCCAAGTGTTTAAACCTAGGCTCTGATACCATGTGTAATGCCCTGCCACGCAACCCTAGAGGAAGTTGCAATTCACTACTTAAATGCACCAATTTTTTTTTGTTAAGTACAAACAACATGAAAGATGAATACACATTGCCAACAACCTCTAAGGCCACGAGACAAAGATTACTTTAAAACCCAACAACAACAAACATTAATCACTCAAGGAACTGAGACAACATACTTTCCATTCATAAAACTATACAATTTACATCCAAGAGTATGAAATACCCCTTGATTCCAATAACATGATTTACAATAAGATTACAATACTCATTCCCGAATGAGGCAAGTCCAACAAATAAGATTACATAATACAATTCCACCTCGATAACAATTGAGGGGTAATAAAATACAATAAGAACTGAGAGAACAAGGCGTGAGAAGAAACTGATTCCCACGAGCTCTCCAACTGGAAATCACAAACACACGAACATGAAGAAGAACCAACAGAATAAGATGCACGCCACCCAACCATGTGAAATCCAAAAGGTTCCACTCCCTCCGTGCTAGGAGATAGTAACCAGGAATTCCTACCCAAGAACATCTACCACTAGACATAGGCCACACAACACTGATATGAAATAAATACAAGACATCATCACATGACTGAATGGTCATACGTACAACCCTAGATATGACTCACACAACATTGACAAAGGTTACATTGCTTCCAGACATAGAATAGATCAAGAGTGTCGCAAATATCAAATACAAACTGCTGACTTAGGAAGAGTGTCATCGCATAGTTCGTCAAGGGATATCCTCTAGGAATCTTCCTAGGCCCCGGCCCCCACTCCATGGGTTATCCTGGTAGCCTCTACTGCATTCCCGGTACCCATGCTTACTCATGCGGAACGAAATACCTCTCTTCAAAATTGCCATTTTGCCAGCTGTGTCTTGGATTTTACAATTGTTCATTAGTTATTGTATGATAATCAGTTATGTCTGAGAGATGTTTTTCTATTTCCTAAATGCCAAAATATTTTGACACAATTGAAATATGATGCTCTTTTCAATGTCTTGCATTTTGGTCTATCAAAGAGACAAGATATCGTCTCCCCTCAAAAAGTTTAGTTGTCTTCAAAATATCTATTTTCGGGCTATCAAGGGGACTCTAGAATATGTCCCTTCGATACAATATGGTACTCTCTTCAACATTTCATGTTAGCTTGTTCCATCAGCCCATCGAAGGGACTCAGATAGAACTCTCCTCGAAATGACATTGTCCCACTGATATGTGTTTATCCTAGTGGCAGGCCTAAGGGAAAGTATGTATGTAGGTAGCGATTATGGGAAGGGTGATTTTGAATAATATTTTTAATAGAAATGGTTTTAAAGGGATTATTAATATGGAAAATCTAGGCTTATTATGCAAATGTGATGGTTTTTTAGGAGTAGTGCCCATGGTATAAATTTAGATGGTTATACTAGAAAAAATTGAGGTCAATTTTTGGTTCTAACAGTGGCCTCAATGTATGTAGATCTTGATCACAACACTTGATTAGAAACAACACCTTGAATATGATTTAATTGGATCTTAAATGCTACATCAACACATTAGCTCAACAACATGCATTATGCACTATGCCTTTGACATGATGAAATGACCTTTGATTGCTGCAATAAACTTCAATAAATCTTCCTTTGAATTCCTTCTTTCTCTTGAATGCTCTATAATGTTCTTGTGAAAGTACTCTTGATTTCTTATGAAGATCTAGTATGCTTGCATCAAAATTTCTAGGTGAAACTAAGTGAAATAGCCTTGTATTTATACTTAATATTCAATCCCAAAATTCAAATAACACAAGCTAACATCAGATCTAGGATTTGAAATCATTAAAATACCACCAAAAACATATCCCAAGGGGGTGACCTAAGGTATGTGAGGAACCATTCGCCATAGGGAGAATGGGTCCTAGCACACTTAACTAGGACACATTTCGAGGGATGTGAAATATCAGGTCAAAAGAGGGTCCTAGGACCTAGTGAGGACCCATTCACTAGGTGGAAAATGGGTCTTAGGTCACTAGCCTAGGATACATTCCTTGTAAATTAAGTGTTGTATAATATTAATTAAGAGTGTTGGGTTTTATCCTTCAAAAAATGTAATTAATTAGGCTTGCATTTGAATTAAAGGGGTCAATTAACTTTAATTTAACCTCAATTAATTAACAAATCCCTAGATTAGTGTGAAAGTGTAAAGATACACTTTACAACACCCTAAATAAGGCAACATTAAGTCCATTTTATTAAAAGGGGTCCTAAACTTAATGTGAATGTGTAAAACACATTACAACACTAAATCAAGGCAGCATTAAGCTCATTTTAGTATTAATTGTTCCCAAATTAAGTAAGGAAAAGGGATACTTTTTCCATTACTACACAAGGTAATACCTCAGAGCAAGATTAAAATGAGTTAATTGACTTTGATGAAAATGTCACAAATGATGTTCCAAGGGATACTAGAGTATCCAAAATTATAATATGAATAAAATAACATCAACAAGTGGTAATGAAGAAATAGATCTTGCATAGAAGGGGAAAAGGAAAGGAAAATAAAAATGGAGTGTAAATGGGAGGTGAAATGGAATTTTTGATTGATTGGGTGTTAAGTACCCATTTATTGAACCAATAGAGAATGTAAACAAAGATGAAGCTCCAACAACATGAAAGTGTAATATTTGTAGTTGGAAATATCGTAGGGACAAGAAGTTGTAACTAAAAATTAACACTATAAAAAATTATTGGTAAAATTTATGCAAAAAAAATCATAAATGGAAAGGAAAAATCATTGTTAAGATGGAAAATAAAGAAATAGTGTCTTCATGTTAATCATTCCCTCAAATATGATGCACATATGCAAAGAAAGGTGAATCTTGTTACATGTGGAGGTTCAATTGAAGCTCAATTTGGAAAGATGATGGTAGAATCACAAATGGATATAATTGTTTAGTTGAGTGTTGATTTTCATATTTTGACTAGAAAGAATCTTATGAAAAACTACCTATATAGTATAATAGTTTATCATCTTTTATATGAATTCCTATCATTCTTAACAAATATTGGTTAGTAAACAATGGATAGGAATGGGGAAAGTTGTCTTGTTGAGGTGGAAATATAAGATTTACATAAAAAATAAGAGTCAATCTTTATTGCATTATCTCCAGTTGGAGTTCCATTAGTGGATAATAATTTTTGGGTATGTATGCATGTGTATATTGTATAAAAACACGTCTACCAACCTTATCTACTCTTTGTTTATAAAATAAATGAGAATACAACATTGCAAGATTTATTTGAAATAGTTAAGAAATATTTGAATGAAGTTGGAGGTATGGATTCCTATATAAGTGCCAAAAATGTGGTGTGTGTAGGGGTTGATGGAGCTTCATTAAGGAAAGGTTATAGGAATAATATTTGCATAAAGATACAAGCTACTTCTTTACCATATAATATTGTTATTCACTACATGGCCCAGAAAATAAATTTAGAATTTAGAATTGTGAGTAAGTTTTCTATAGCACTCAAAGTTGAAGATCTAGTCCATGAGCTCTACTCATACTTGTTCCAATGCCCCAAATGGTTTATGAAATTTTATCCATTTTTTCAAGGAATAACTAGGGAAAATAAGCTTCTTAAGGATGTTGATACCAAATGGATCTTCTTGCATCGACTAGTGAAACACATTTTTTTAGAATATCAATCCTTGATTGGAGTAATGTACAAACATCACCAAGCAGTAAATCAAGCTCATATCATCTTAAATAGGTTAAGTGACATAGAGAAAATGTTAACTTTATTTGGTATTCTCCCCATGTTGGAGGAAATGGACATTCTTGTGAAAAAATCCCAAGAAAGAACTATGTATATTTAAAAATATACTAAACTATGTAAAATGATATATATGACCTTCAGTGATCTCTCTATTAGAGCAACCATTTATAAATAAAAAAATTTAGTAGTTGGAACATGATGACAAATTTGAAAAATCCTATTATTTTTTATAATTTAATGCAAGTAGGGAGTTACATGTCTTTGCATGAGGATATGAGACACCAATGCACCATTTTAATAGGGTTAGGAACACTATCCAAGAAGAAATTGTTATAAGGGAAGAATTGACAACATTGCTAATTCTATGAGTACTAATTTAAAGATTATTCCAAGATCTCTTTCCTCAAATATTAGAGATCAATTCTCTCACAATGAATCACTCGAAGCCATGTCTGTTATGTATCCTCAATATTGGATCAACTGTCAACAAGTTGATTTTTATAACAAGATAAAGACCTTGGTTAATCATTTTTCCAAAAGTTCAAAATTTAATGGAAAAAAATAAAAGGAATTATAAATAAATCTGATTTTGCAAATCAATCAACTTGTTTTGCAATATCAATAATGCAACAATTTAAACTCATGGAAAGTCCCTTCCAAGATGGATCAATAACAAATCTTTAGACAATCTTAAGTTAGAGTGAAATATTGGGTGATTTAGTATCAAAATATTCAAGACTTTGTAATTTATGTCAAACCATGATATTGGCTTTGGTGGAGGATGAGAGATTTTTCAATGCAATTGGATTTTTAAAATCAAATATAAGAAAAAAACTAGACAAAAATTTGAAAAATTACTTGAGGATATATACAATTAGGTATAACATTCAAAGTTTTGATTTTGAAAGGGCACTTGCAATCTAGAGGTCCATAAGTGAAAGAAGAGGATTGCGCAACATTTCAAACCATGTGAAATAAGAGGATTGTGCAACATTTCAAACCATAGTGGAAAAAATAATAGTGATACAATAAGTAATACATGTAGTGATAGTGATGAGATGCAGTTAAGTATATGTATGCAAATCAAAGGAAATAGAGACTAGAATTGTGACAAATCTCAATCTCATGGTTAGAGTGAGGACATGATTTAGAAAATGGAAGAGATTTAGTAGATACTAGGTATTTACAATATATTTCATGAATCATATTCTAAACTATAATTTTTCATTCATGATATTTTATATTTCTATCACTGAATCCTAATATGCATTTTTCAATTTTCCATTTAAAAATTAGTAAATTAATGTGCTACTATTTTCCAATGTTCTATTTTAAAATCTAAATTTTAAATATTGGTTTCAAATTTTATTTTTTAAATACATTTTTCAATTTTAATTTATTAATTAACATATTATTAACAATTTTATATTCTTATTGTTTGATATTGATAAGTTTTCCATTCATTCAACTAAATGCTTACTAAGAATAGTAGCATATACAACATTAAAAAAAAATTAATGTGTATCTAGAAACCAAAGTTTTCCTGATTTGAGCAATTTAATAATATAGATAATTTGAACACATAAATAGATTTGAGTTTTATATTTATTTTTCAAATGAAATAATACATAGAAGTGTAGTGTCATAAATTACATACCCTTACAAGTTCACACTATGTGATGTCCCCCTCTTTTATCCATGATATAATTTTTTTAGAAATGTAAAGAATTAACAACATAATATCTTTTCTATAGGATTTTATAATAATTTAGGTTTTTTTTAGTTTATTTTTCTTGAACGAGAGCACTATTGATGGGCATCTATGTCGAATGCTAGTGTCCTACGAAAAATTGTGATTCTAGTGGTCGTTGGAGTATTACCTTCCCATGAGTTTCTTGGAAGTAACACCTCTACATGACTTTCATGTTGAACAAAGAAACACAACTTGCTATTTTGAAAAAAAAAAGGAGAATAAAAAAAGAAAAGAAGGAAAGTTGGATTTTCAAAATTAGACACTCATGCTTGCATTTTAATATTGAACTTTGCAACTTCTTAAAGAAAATTTTAATTTTTATGAACAACAAGCTCTTTGGGGTGTTGTATGTCTCTTTAGAAGTGGGTTTGAATAGAACAACATTGTGGAAGTTCTCATATCTCTCTTGGAGGTTTTGGATAACTTGCAGGTGATCATAATCCATTTTTAAAAAATTTCTTCCTATTGTATACAATTTCTTTGTGATAGCATTTAGGTATATTTCGTGTTAGCATAGTGCATTTGAGATTACTTTATATATTTGGCATTATAACTTGCTTCACACAATCTCTTTAATTATATCTATTAATATTATCAAAATATTGGTTAATTATGGTGGTAGAAATACTAAAATAAGGGTTTTATTGAGGCATGCCCCCAAATAGCCTGACCAAATTTTTTCTCTTGTTTCTTTTTGTATGCATATTTTACAAGTTGGAAATAAGTGACTATTGTTAGGAAATAATGCATCAATGCCCAATTAATTTAATACTTTTCTTACATAACCCCATAAGAGAAAAACATGCATACAAGCTTACAAACCAAATCCATAGATCAAAATATACAAACAACAAGATAACACAAGATATACCCTAGGAGAACCCTCAAGAGGGAAAAACCCAGCCTCTAAAGCATCCATACTGCATCTATTATTTGGCAATAAAATAATGCATGCACTTTAGAGTTACAATAAATACTTCTCAAAGCTCGTGGCACCTAGGAATGTTCCCTCTAGACCTACAAGTGGATATGGTGTCCATCCACATTAACCTCCCTTAGTTCTAGTCGACTCAACACCATTTGACCATTCCAAAAACAAATCCATTCTTGCAAAAAGCATTAGTTGAGAACAATGTAAATATGGAAATATGTATATATTGTGTTTTATGTGTTGTGAGGCCAAGAAAACTATGAAAAAAAATCTAAGTGTGTAGGTTAATGCTAAGGAAGACCTCTATTTGCACCATAAGTCAACTAACCATTTCGTACTACAAGCTTTTGATAAAGTCTCTTAAGAGACCTAAGTGCAAAATTGCCAAACTATGAAGGAATGGTTCTTATAATTAATGGAACCATTCCTTGTAAACCTAAAAATATACATAGTATCTCTCTGCAATAACCTCTCTCATTTTTCTAATCTCCAAACCATTTGGTTGTGGCGATGATGGATGCAATATTGCAAAAAGTGTCATTTATGTTCAACACAAACTTTCAAGAGCCATATTTTACGTTCTTTGTCTTATGAGGAAAAATTAATTGTGCCAAAACATCTAGGTGGGTAGGTGAATGCTAGGAGAGGCCTCATTTTTCACCCCATCTATCTTGATCCTTTTAGGCTACACTATTCCAATAAAGTCTCTTAAGACACCTTAGTGAAAAAATTGTCAAACTATGAAAGACTAGTTCTTGGAGCTCATGACACCTTAGAATGTTTTATCTAAACCTATAGGTGGATATGGGGTCCCTCTATAGTACCTGAAGACACTTAAAAAGGACTAATGCATTTTCATCCTATCATTTCATCATTATCCTTATCATTTCTTCTATCTATAATTAATTAAATAATTTTTAAAATTATTTAATTAAGATAACATTTCTTCCTTCCTAGTCTTAATAATTATATAATTTTGAGTTGTTTAATTATATTGATCTCTTTATTATATCTATATTAATTAAATAAAAAAATTAATTATTTAATTCATTCACCACTTATCATTTCACCTCCAACATTAACCAAAATTAAATTTAAATTATCTTTGGTCCTCTATAATTAAATATATTTTTTTTAAAAATAACCAACTAGCAAAATATCAAAATTAAAATTTAGGTCCTACCCTATCTTGAAATTTCCTATCCATTGATCAAATATCAAATGAAGCATATAAATATAAGCCTTCATTCATTCATATCCCCTAGATCATGATTGCTATCAAGAGCATTATCAAGCATACATACCATTAATCTTTGAGCATATATCTTTATTTTTTATTTCGTGGTCATTGTTAATTTGAATAGCAATCCACAATGGAGAAAATAAAGGTCTTTGCTATGATGAATTTATTTATTAATCATTTTTGAGTCAAGATTTTGAGCTTCATTGAGTGATTTTTGAAGTGTGTATTTTGTACTTTCCTTGCATTGTTACTATTTCATGATAGCACCTTATCTTAATTCTAGTCAAATCGACACAGTTTGAGCATTCTAATAATGAATGTATTCTTGCAAAAATTGTTAGTTGAGAGTAATGTAAATGTGTAAACATGCATTATTTTATATTATGTGTGTCATGGGGCTCAACCTACTATGCCAAAATATAAAGGAAAGTGGTTCAATGCTACCAAAAGCCTTGTTTTTTACTCTACATGTCTTGATCATTCTAGGATACACTATTCTAATGTAGTGTTTTATGAGTTGTAAGAGAAAAAAACTTCCAAACTATAAAAGAGTAGTTCTTATAGCTCATGGAACCTAGGAATGTTTTGTATAAACATATAGGTGGATATATATTCCATCTATATTACCCTATCTCAATTCTACTCAACTTGACACAATTTAACCATTCCAATAATGAATGCATTATTGCAAAAAAGGTTAGTTGAGAGTAGTGTAAATGTGGAAACATGTATTTTTTTGTATTTTATGTGTTATGGTGCCCTACTAACTACACCAACCCATTGATATGGGCAAGTTAATGATATTGTATGCCTTGTTTCACACCCCAACTATCCTAATTGTTCTTGACTATAATCATGCAACAAAGTCTATTAAGAGACCTAAGTGCAAAAAAATTCCAAATTATGATGGACTGGTCCTCAAAATCTATGACACCTAGGAATGTTTCATATAAACCTATAGATGGATATGGAATCCATCTACAATAACCTAACTTTATTTTTCTCAACTCAACACCATTCGACCATTTCAACAATGAATGCATTGTTGCAAAAAGTGTCAATTGTGATCAGTGTAAACATCAAAACAAACATTTTTTGTATTATGTGTGTCATGGGCCAAACTAATTGTATCAAAACATTGAGGTGGGTAGATCAATGATACCAGAGAACATATTTGCATCTAATCAACCTTAAACCTCCCATGATAATCCTTATTATGATTGTACTAATCTTCCTACATGATGTAAAATCAAGTAATAGAAGGTGAAATGGGAATACGAGAAACACAATAATTATGCCATAAATAATATAGAAGGTGAAATGAGAATATAAATGCAGAAGTGAATTTACATTGACGTCTTCAACCTCCCTCATAATCATCTATCATTTTGATGAATTTGTATCACCAAATTCAACATTCCTTCAATATAAATTTAGTAATTTCTTTTTCTTTTCATTAGATATAAGATGAGAAAAAATAAGAATTCCACTAAAATTCAATGACCTTTATATTCTTACAAGCTAACATGTTGTAGAGAAAATATTTTCTTATATGAGAACATCTTAAGGAGCTAAAATTATCCAAATAAAAATAATGAAATCACCACCCAAAACATTAAGGATAAAACCTTGAAGTAAAAGTGATCTTTGAGGCAGAAAGGGTTGGAATTTATCTATGAGAAAATTCTTGCCAATAAAATCATGTTAAATAGAGTAGTAATTAAGTCCCTAATACCAATGTTATTTATTGGCATCAATTGAATAGATTCCAACAATGCACCCAACAAATGAACCTAGTAAGCCTAAAACTTTGGTAATATATCTCCTTAGAAATAGTGGAATTTGTTGCACAACATAATGGGATTCCAAGTACACATAAAGAAAATGGCATTGCTACAAAAAACCTGACCTTAAAATATTATAACAATAAACTCAAACAATAGAAACATTCTTAGCTCCCCATTATTGTTGTCATTTACTAATACTCAAAACTATTATCCTAAAACCCTAGAGAATGCACGAAAGGCCAAGACATAAGGATATTTGTTCAAATGTCAATACAAAGGATGAAACTCATGACCAGGCTATTACTAGTAATGACCCCATTGATAAGAATGAGCAAATCTTCTACACTTTTAAATTTATTAAACTATGGAAGGTAATCTAGGAGGCTATATGTGACAATTGAAGAGAAATGTTAAATATAACTAGACCTCTAGAAATCCATACATTATGCATGCTAATACCCTAATTATGTATCACTAAGAATTCAAGAATATTGGTTGCTATAGAAAGATCTATAAGACCCATATTAGGTTACACATCCATCTAAAAATTTCAATCAAGTTTGTACTCCTTCAAATAAATCCTCTTAAGCTTTAAATACATTATGCTCAACTTGGATTTCCTTTATTTTTCTAACCTATGTCGGTACACCTCATAAATTGCTTTCCCACTCTCATAAGGAGGTTCTCTAAGAGTGTATATGTAAGTATCCATGGTAAATTGACTTTCCTCAATAAGAGGCTCAATTGGATCTATATAACCTATTCAATTCTATACTCGTGAACAAATTTAACTCATTAATATATAAAACAAGGGATGTCCTTGAATTTCTCATGCCATGGTATGCCAAACAACATGGAATATCTTTCCAAAGCAAGACTAAGATTAAATAACATGTATACTTCCTTAGGATCAACCTTAAGAGGTAAAATGGCACAATAATCACTACAGGATTTGAAACCATTTTCCGACGGTCGTTCGTCGGTCGTTTGACAAATCGCTGTCGGAAGAGCGACGCAATGGCGAAAATTTTTCCGTCGCTGTTTTTTTGTCGCAAGGCTGACGACAAATTAAACGTCGAAATAACGGCGAAGAATCGTCAGTCGGCAGCATCGTGAAATACCTCAGGATTTTTTCAGAAAATCGACGAAAACTTTGTTTATCCACTAATGAATTACACCAGAAGTTCATCGTCGGTTCGACGAAATGGGAAAGCATTAGCCTGGAAACATGGAAAGTTCATCGAAATAGCGACAAAATACTAAAGTGGTAGCGTCGAAAGAACACCAAACGTTCGTCGAATGTGCGACGAAATAGGTAAGTAGTAGCATCGGAAGAACACTAAAAATTCGTCGAAAGTTCGACGAAAGTGACAAAGAGTAGCGTGGTGGCAACGCCGAAATATCGTCGGAAGGGTGACGAAATGGGTAGTGAGTTACGATGAAATCGTCGTCGCAGCTATAGCAACTTCGTCGAGGCTTTCTGTTGATTCGTCGGTTGGTATCATAGAAAATTGCGACGAAGAAGCAAATTTTTTTTAAAATATATATATATTATATATTCGTGGAAATGTACCATTGCGGAGACTGACGACTGATCATACATACAGACTACATATTGGTTTGATGCTTCAAACGATGCATTTCTTATATTGAAAAGTGCATTACCTTATTGAGCTTCTCTTTGTTTTGAGTATAGTTTAATATTCTCTACTTAACAAGGCCAACCACGTGACGGTGGAAGCTCATTTGGCCCCCCCCTCCTCACATCACTCTCAATTCCCCATACCCAATCATATAACATTAATCATTGATTCATCCATTAATAACATATAACATTCATTCATTCATCCATTAATAACATATAACATTCATTCATTAACATATAACATTCATTAATTAACATATTCACATTCATTCATTAACATATAATATTCATTCTTTCAGTTTTTACATATTATCAAAATTATGGTTGTCATGATATGATTACAATCACTTTTTTTTTTTTCTTTTTCAAAGCTACATAAAGCTGAAGTGGAGTATCATTTTCTAAATCAATATCTGTCCCCCTTTTAGTTGTTCTGCCCTCTGCTTGTGGTGATCTTAATGTAGTGTAGTCGTCTGCTCATGACGTGGACGACGCTTCAAGGGGGATTTGCTGCAATAAGAAAGAAATGTTAAACTGATAT
>VDFB02004075.1:28680-58148 GCA_007258455.2 Sequoia sempervirens | reverse complement strand
AATTATAAATAGTTTTGAGTTAGATCTATATGTGGTGCATAGGATACCTCTTAGTGAAAATAGGGAGGTAAGTTCTAATTATAACTCTAATGGGTAGAAATGAAATTAGGGGGTTTTATTAGAACCCTATGAATGCATGCACTATGCCATTGGTTTATTAAGTGAATCCCCTGAAAGAAGGCCCCCATAAACTTATTTTTAGCTAGATATCACTTGATACTTAAACTATAGCCAAATTTGATTATATACATTAATTGATTTATTTAAAATAAATAAAACCACATGGATTAAGGTAAAGACTTAAGATATAAATTTAAATAAATCACTGGATCAACATTTAAACTAGGAGTTGGATAAAATGTATCAAGAATTGAGAGCTCACAAAAGGCTATGATATCAACAATGAGGCTTCTTTGAATCATTATTGGAAAAATTAAATAAGAAGATTAGTAAATAGAGACTGTGAACATGAGGTGAGGAACCATTTAATTTCTATAGGTAAAGGACTAAAGAATGAATTTAAATAAGACACATGTAGATATATAACTTTGATTTCTCAAATTGGGTGTTAATAGGAGGTTAGGGGTTGTTTAGAGTGTCTTCTATTACATATATAAAGGTGGAAAAAGAGAAGGAAAGGTCCCCACTAGTTTAGGTTATGAACAACTCTAGAATGAGTGTCAAAATGGGTAAATGATGAAAACCATTTAGTTTAATTCAAGTAAAAGTTATACTAGATTCTATTTATATTAGGATTATTGTTAGACAAGGGTGCTCAATGGAGCTCATAAATATCAAGCCTATCATTAATTAACTAATTCATCAATACGTAATTTATTCTTCTAAGTTTTTATGGGTCTAGAGCTTTATCTTTTGGGGCGAGGGGAAGTTTACTCATAGGTGTGGTTGTTTCCCAAAAATAGTATATCTATAGAGCTAACGTATATCGATTGTGAATACATGTATTCATCAAGTATGACATAGAATTTAATTAAATCCGAGGACATAAATTGATTTATCTAAATTTTCAAATTTCATGATAAGAGACACAATTTCTCTATAGTGGGACAAAGTAGTTAAGAAGAAATTATAAGTTTAACACTAATATTAATTTATAATCTCATTCATTGTTTTCAAAGGATACTAAAGATAAGAATAAAAAATTAATTGAAGACATTCAAAGGGACACGTAGATATATGTTAGTGATAATTGCAATGTACAAAATAAACAAAGATGAGCTTGAGCTCTATTCACATATTGAAAATGGCTTCTTTAAGTACGAAGACTTCACTAAATTTTCTAGTTGTACAATGAAATCATATTTATACATGTGAATTGGTGTGCATAATTTATCATGCAAAAATGGAAGAAATTAGATCTTTACTATATAATTCTTTAGAGATTTGATGACATGAAAACATATCTATGTAAAATAAAAAATGTAAGAAACCTCCAAGGAGGGATACTTCTAAAATTATGTGAAGTGAAAGTTAAGAACCAATGACAAGGAGGACACAAAATAAAGCAAGGAAGGAGGGAAATTTCCAAATTGAAATTACTTAATGAGCAAGAGCAACATGATCAATCCTAATGAGATTGAAACTTGTAACCATACTAAAAAATGAGAATGTTTAAACTATAGTTGATTATGGCAATGGTGTAACATAGCAACATGATCAATCCTAATTAGATCAACCTCATAAATTTATGCTATGATTTGTTGAACTAGTTAAAAAACATCTCCTCATTTCTCAACAAAAATGGTTACATTGAAAGTATTGATTGTACAAGTTCAAGCTGTACTATCTAAAAGGTGAAAATATTAGGGTTTTAGGTTTAGGTTTTAGGGTAAATAGGGTTTTAGGTTTACGTTTTAGGGTTTAGGTCCAAGGATTAACTTGGGTAAATTAGTTTTTAGGGACCTATGTTTTTTGGAACCTAGGGTTTAGGGTTTAGATTTCTAAGTTAAATGTGTCCAATTTAGGTTTAGTTTTTATGGTTTTCGATTTACAATTTAGCGTTCTTTGTTTAAAGATTTATTGAAACTTTGGTTTTTTAAATGCAATTTAAAACTATAAAAAATCCAAGCCCCTAAAACAAAGAAACTAGAAGCAAAACTTAAAGAGCTAAATAGTAGTTACAAAAGAGTAAAAGAGCTATAAAGGGAAAGAAATGCAGTGATTCAGCCAGCACAAGAGTTAGTTGAGGGTGGAGTTATGTAGATAAAGGAGGTGGTAGAAGGTGAAAATTTTTTCTTCAATCAGTTGAGAAATGCATCTTGAGATTTTGCTTCTCCTTCTCTAGCATGGCTCAAGTGACAATTAGGAAATGAAAACCACGATCCTTATTTAAAATAAGCTAGCTTTAAAGAGCATTGTCATAATTTCAAAATGTGTCGATGTTATGACCCGTGTACAAGCATTTTAGGTTTTCTGAATCTAAATGCATCATTAGGGATTTAGTCAGTGCCTTAATCTATAGCATTATACATTTTTTTAAAAGCAGCGTCTGTGCGTTTTTTCATGTATGAATTTTTTGTTTTGAGAAGCCCAAAGGCTTTTAAAGCTCTTTTAATGGACCCAGCTGCTTGCCTCTAAGAGTGTTGTTGGGTGTGGATCAAGAGATGACTAAAACCAACTAAAGAGCTTGTGAGGAGTCTAGTCAGCTAGGGCCACCCCACCTCATGGAATGAAAGACTTAAATGGGTTTGAAAGGACCGAGGTGGCCGAGACAATATTATCTCTATTTTGGGGGGATTGGGAGCCATGAGATTGAGATCCAGGACTCTTCTGGTAATCTAGTTGTGATCTTGCTAGCACCCTTAAAGAGGAAAAGTGGGAGGTGAGATATAAACACCAATGCATGGAGCATTATCTTGGTGATCCAAAAAATCTTGTAAATGTGTCACTTCAAAATCATAAAAATGACTCTTCAACAAAATTATAGAAAAATGACTCTTCAACTTAAAATAATAATTAAAAAATTATGTATTATTAAAATAAAAAATATGGGGCATGATTGACCACATTGGTTAAAAGATGTTCACCATCATGACCATGGAGTTCGACTCTCGGTGCTCAGAGTGGTACGATGCTGTCAGCCCGTACTGGTAGTCACCTAGTAAAAGTTTACAGCGGTGGGGGAGTTATAGAGGGGGCGTCTTTTGATTCCCCTCGTTAAAAAAAAATTTAAAAAAATAATAAAATAATAAAATTGTATATAAAAGATATCTTAAATACATCCCTCTAAAAAAATAATTTAAAATAAAATATTTAAATATCTATTAATTAATAAAAGAAACATCATGCTATTAGTACTAAGTTTTGTTTTTCTTGTTTAATTAGTTATTAATAAGCCGGTTTTCAACCTATTAAAAAGAAAAAAAAAAATCTCTTGAAATAAAATTTAGTCTCTCTAAAGTGAACATTTAAAATATTTAACTTTATAAATTTGTGTGTTATGGGCTAGGAAGAATGAAGGTGAACTATCATTTTTCTATTTTCTTAGGAATGGATTTTACCTTGCTTCCATATGCATTATCTTTTATAAGTTAAGCTACACATAGATCAATTATAGGTAAATTAAATAATAATAATTTTTTTAGTAAAAATAATAGTTGATTAGACCAAAATTTATTATTTAATTTTCAATTTTTAAAATTTAAAATTTAAAATTATATCATGTGATTATTATAAACCAATTTATTGCATATTTATGTTTTAATTTTTTTGTAATACATTAAATAATTATTATAAATATAAAGTGCTATAAATGCATGTAGCTACATGTTTTGTCCCATTAAACTATAAGCATGCAACCATTTTGTTCCAGTAGGCTAAAATATAAGAATGCAATATGCTAAAATTTACATTATAATGATCAATATATTATTTACATAATTTTAATAATTATTAATATTAATGTGTCATATAATGATTATGTCAAATTTGTATCAGTATATTGATGTTTACAAAATATATCTTACAAGTGTTGTATGCTTTTTAATTATTTATTATTAATAATTATATTAAAATAATTTTAACGATAATTAATAAATTTATTTTAAGAATAATCTTCATGAAATATTTAATAATATATTTATATAATATTATTTTATAAATCTAAAATGTACAATTATTAAGATATATATATTTTTAATCATTAATATTAATGTGTCATATATCTAAAAAAATTAATATGTTTAATTTTTATTTTGTATTTTTATTTTTTATTAATATATTATTTTTATTTATTATTATCTTTCTAAAAATATATCTTTTGGGATTGTTTGTTGAAGAGTTGTGGAATGGGAGATAACGATCGGATTCAGGAAGTTGCAGCGACCAAGGTTACTCCTGGCTTGAGTGTTGAGGATAGAAATTTGCAGGATATGCGTGTTGTCTTTAGGAAAACTGGAGACAACACTAGAGATAATGTGAGGAGAGGTAGCACAGAAAATGGCTAGAGGAGTTTGCGAAAAGAGAATGAATCAAGGGAAAAAAGCCCTAGCAGGGACGATCCTATTGCGGATGTGGAAACTCATCCAAGCGTCGAAGCTAGAAGGGTGAGCTTCTAGCTGCACGCGTCTCAAGAGGCATTGGCTATGAGAAGGGGTCCAAAGTGAACTAGGCTAGGGGAGATTGAGTGGGACCATCACATCCTTTAGGACAATTACAGTTGTATCAAGATGACGCCATGCCTGGTGGAGGCAGAGTTGGCAATGCCTTTAAAAACCCAAGTGGAAGACCCATCAGGGGGAATGGAGGGGACCCTGTTGCCCATGCTTTTTCTGATTCAATCACTCTGGAAATAGATGGAGAGTTGGATAAAGAAGTGGCCTTTAATGAAAAAGCCTTCGCTTGGTTGGGCCTGATAGGGAGGTTCAGGGGTTTCTGGCCATGCTTGCCTAATCTTCACAAGTGGATATCAAACTATTGGAATCCCCTATTGGAAGGATATGTTCAAATTTATCCAATGGCCAGAGGTTATTTTATTGTTGTTTTTGAAAAAGAACAAGATAGAAATAAGATCCTCTATGAATTTCACTGGGATTGGGAAGAGAAACATGTGTTGATGTTAAAGCCATGGCATCCGACTTTCAACCCAGCCACAAAAATGTTTGAGAGGGTTCCCCTTTGGGTGAGACTTCTCAAGTTCCTCCCCCTATAGTTCTGGTTTGATGCATGCTTGGAGGCTATAGGGAACTCTCTAGGAAGCTTTATAATGGTGGATGAGGGTTCATCAAATATTTTGCACTCGACTTATGCCTAGATTTTGGTAGAAATGAATGTGTCTAAGGTACCCTCGAAAGAGATCCGACTAAAATATTCAAAGGGTTGTTGGGTGCAGCCCTTGGACTATGAAGGGGTTCCCTTTAGATGTAAAATCTTCCATCAAACGGGGCACTTGGTAGCTGAGTGTGCCAAACACAAATCTAACAAATCTGCTTCTTGGTGGAAAGATGCAACCACCCAACACTACACTATGGAGAAACGGGAGGAGGAACAAGAGAGCTCACAGCTAAAAGGATCTGAGGAGGAAAGTTGGGCATCAGAGGAGCCGAATAAGGTAGAGAAGTCGTTGTTGCAGGAGGCTAGAAGTGAGGAGCGACAACAGACGTAGTCAGACCCAACACAAGAAGGGAGCTTGGATGAGGTCAAGGAAATAACCTTCAAAACTAGAGCTGCAACACCAAAATGTTGGGAAAAGAAGAGTGGTGTGAGGCCTCAGACGAAAGATGCTGGAAAACAAAAGGCTGATGATCAACATCAACAAGATAACTATGGGATTGCAGCTTGGAGGAGTCCACGGGTTTCATTTTTGGAATGGTAGAAAGAGGTTGTAAGGTTCGAGGATGGGTGGAAAACAGTCTTAGGGAAGAAAGCAAAGAAGGAGAAGATGAAAGATTTTGTGATGGTCCTAGGATCTCAGGCTAAAGGAAGATTAAAGAAAGCTTCAAACTTGTGACCTGTTAATAGGTCTTTAGGGATTGTGTATTTCTGCTTAGTAGTAAATTATATTTTGGCCTTTTATCTTTGTATGGGGTGGTTTAAATCTAGATTTGGGGGTAGCTCTTTGGATCTTCTTTAGGATTTGTTGGATTCTAGTAGAGTTTGTAATTGGAGTTCTATTGGAATTAGCTTTGTAATCTATTTTTTCAATCTTCAATAAAATAAACCTTATTACCGACCAAAATATATATATATATATCTTTAAGAAGTATTTATCTTTTTATTAATATTATTAATATAAAATTAAAAATATTGAAAAAAAATAAAATTATTTTAATATAATTCATAAATTTGTTTTAAAAAAATATTTATTAAATATTTAATAATATTTTTAAATAATATAATTTTATAAATCTTAAATATACAATTATAAAATCAATATAATTTATATTTATAAGAACAATATTATTAATACACAATTTAAAAATTGAAACAAACATGTTATATTCATTTTACTTTAAAACAATTTATTGATATGTTTTTAGCAATTATATAAGTTAAATTATTAAAAATAATTTTACAAATTAATTATAATGCATTAAATAATTATAAGTGTAACAATGTGAGCATTAATAAATGTATGTAGCTACCCTTTTCTTCCCACATGCATTATCCTACAATTTATACTATAACGATTAATATATTTATTCAAGGGGTAAACGCTTTTGACCGGAGCTATGAACCGAATACAACCATTCAACAATACCACCCCCAATGGGGTTTGAACCTTGGTGGCAAGAACAACAATGCCACCTATAAACCATCACACCATGCCAATAACGACTATAATGATTAATATATTATTTATATAATTTAAATAATAATTAACATTAATGTGTCATTCCTTAAATGATTATGTAAACATTTTATCAATATATTAACTTTTAGAAAATATATTTAAATTGTATCAAATATGTATCTTTAATTAAGCTAGAATACATGCATGCAAAAAACTAATTGGTTATTATTATAAATGTTGTATGTTCTATTATTTTCATATTAATTAGAATATATTGAACAAGATTGAACAAATTGAAAAGAAAAAAAAGAAAAATAGATATGCTAAGTTCTTAACAATTTTTTTTTAAAAACACAATTATTTTTTGTTATGGATTTATTGAAAATCATTATCAATGGTAATGCTTTTGTTTTATTTTTTAATATTTAAAAAATAAATTGTTATTAAAATATATATATATTTTTTTTTTATGTGTTAGGAGTTTCAATTATGTTATGTATACAAAGTGTTTTGAACCCTTTTTATCTTAATTTATGTTCAATTGACAAGCCTCAACACTTAATTATGATAATTGGAAGAGCTAACCTTGGTACAATATAATTATGGTGAATATAAGTTAATTATGGTGAATACATATTAAGTACATGGTTTCTTATTTAAGTAAAAAATATACCAATTGAAGCTAGGGCTTCTTAGTTCTTTGTAATTAGAATGGCCAAGAAAGAAGAAAGAGAAACAAAGACAAGTTTTAAAACACACTATTGATTAGCTAAATAAATTATATATTCAGTTTTGTTGATACAAGTGTCTTGGCATCAATATGGTAGTGTTCTAACTCAAAATATTGACCCATGAGCATTGTGGTTTAAGATAACGCCAAAAGCATACTAGTACTAATAATAAAGAATTGTATTTTTCTTGTTAATTGGCTATTTTTCATCAAAATTTACCTACAAAACATTTTTTTTTTGAGTTGAAAAGATTAAGCTATCATAAGATATTTATTAAAAAATTCACTCGTTACCTATAAAAAATAAATCCACTCCTTAGGTACAAATATCCTTGCATTTCTTTATTAACATCCTTCAATTTTACCTACAAAAACTTACATTTTCAAATGTTGAATTTATTTGAATTCATTGTATTTAATTAAATTATGAATTTATATTAAAACTAAAAGAGGGGTAAAAATTTATTCAAACCAGAATAAAGTAATACAAAGCAAGGGCATTACACACCCCTGTCAATCTCCACTAAGTGGTCCAACTTTTGTGACAAATCCAGGGGTAATTGACCCCTTTCCACAATGTTCCAATTTTGTGCCATGTCTCGAACTCTGATGCTATTTGTTTTTGGTTTTGTGTGGATTTGTTATATGAACTGATGTGTGTGGTAGAATAATAATGAATACTATGGTGCTTTGGTGTGATGAAATATGAAAGTGTTTACTTTAAATAATGAAAATTTGTTTAGTATTGAATGTGTTTTACTTTGAAGATGAAGTAAAATAGAATAGAAATATTTGAATTAATGTATTATATCGTTTTTATTTATATCTTTATGGGATACTAATTCAGTTTATTGTTGTGTGCCTGAGTTCACTTGAGATGCGGGTGGTCAAAGACCAAGGCTGTGATTAAGGAAAGGAGGTTAGCTTCTTGAAAGGATAAAGTAGGATGTCCTCTCGATCACACACGAGCACTTAGATTCATGTAGATTGCATTTAAGAATGACAATTTTAGCTTGATTGTTTTGATTGATTTGCAAAATAATTAATGATTAGTCAAATTAAATAAATAGTGAAATATAAGCATAATAAAGTAAAAGAATTAATTATAATTTAATTATAGATTTTGTTTTAAATGATTATGCATGATAAAATCTGAGTGAGTATTCTATTCTTCTTTTTAACTTGTGTTAATTCTTGAGATAATAAATTAACTTATAATTAGAAGGTATTTATTTAATTATTAGATAAATATTTACATTGTAATTTAGAATTAGTTTTGGGTAAGTATTTTCGAAAAGGGTTTTTGAACAACTGAAATTGAAAATTATTTATATTTTTCATCTGAGAATATGAAATGTAAAAGATAAGTTATATTTTAATTTTATTTTAAAAATCTTTTTTAAGATTAGGTTTAGAAACAGAAAAAGGAAAACTTTATTAGGGAAAAGAATTCCCGAGAGAGAAAACGGTTCTTGTCTTACTTCTTGAAAATATACTCAGCAAAATAACTTTAATGGCTGCCAAGAAAAGGTTTTTCTTTCAAGAATTCCAGGTTTAAAATTAGTAAGGAAAGAAAGAGAAAGGAAAGTGACAAGAAAAGGAGAGGAGAAGAAGAAGCTCTTTAGAAATCAAGTATAAAGAGAGTAGAATTTATTGGAGAGTAGCTACAACTAGAAGCGAAATATCTAGGTTTCTAATTTTTCTCCCATAAATTTAACTCTCAAGTGTTTGAAGAACAATAGTATAGTTGAAAGAATCTCAAATAATTGTTGTGTGTAGTGTTTGCAATACTGAGAAATGTGTGGAAATTTTTCATTCTTTTGTATGGATTTGTAAAAATCTGCACAACTTCTTTGTACAGATTACCCTATTATCTGATTGGGATTCCTTTCTTTTGCAATTCTTTATCCATAATCTTGTCTCAGATTATTGAACTTATATTTACATATTTAGAAATATGAATATATATATATATAAATAATTATATACTCACACTTGTAGGTGTAAATAAATATATATATACAATATGGGAAGATCATAGATAACACTGAACCGAATGAAGAAATCTGTTGAGTTTTATTTTCTTTAAAAGTAACACTGAAATGTTGTGAAACTAGGGCTTAACCCCAGCCACACCCATGAAGGATGGGTTGCACTATGGAGGGACAGTGCCCTCCACAGGCTGTGGCCTGTGGAGGTGGTGCTACCTCCTCACAGGTAGCACCATCCCCAAAGGAATGGCGCTGACCAAACATTATACCCTTTGTTCATTCAAATTCTCTAACATTGCCATTGAATCTGCCCAGCCTTTGGGAATTTATTTTTTTTGTAAATCCATAACAGAGGTTTCAATTTATATTATATATGAATACATTTATATATATATATGAAATGTAGTTACATACATTATGTATATGTATAAATATATTCATATATACATCTATTTATTTTAATATCTGAAGAGATATCTGCATGTAAACTTGATACAATGAGTGAGATCCAGATATTTATATGTGAACTCATGTATTAGATGGGTAAGAATGCTAGAACTACAATGGACAATTGTTGAACAAATACATATATAAATGCAAACAATTAGTTAGAACTGTACATTTATTAGATAAACTCAGTTCAAAATTTAGAAACAATCAGAATTGATATGGCTGAAAGTGACCGATTATCTGTAGTTAACTGATAAATCTTCGTTTTAGACGAGGAAATTTTCTAATTTTTTGTAAATTGCACCCATAGTCTGATTGAAGTGTGCCTATTTTGCAAACTTACAACTTTTGTTAAATTAATTAAGTCTTTAGATGGTGGTGGAATTTGGAAATATCTTGCATACTTTTGTTTTATTCCAAATGGGGGCTGAATAAAGAAAGATTAGTAAATAGTACATGGAGAACTGAGGAACCAGCTGTGTGTTATGCTTCTTTTGAATTTTGTTAGTTTTATTCTTAGGAAATCAGTTGAAAGTATAAAAATATAAAGAGTTTTAAATGGATGAATGCTTAATTGTAGAAATGTCTAAATTGAAATCCTTTAGAAAATTATACTATGTTGATTTGAGTGCATTCTTATTCTTTTATTGAATATTTTGCTTGTATATGAAAGTGAACCCATTGCATAAACCCAATTTTATTCCTTGAAAATTTGTTATCTAGAAGAATGAATTGCTTAGATTAATTGAAAGATTATTTGTGAGTTGCACATTATGAGTTATTGTACTTATGCAAACCGAATTAAAAAACTTGCTAAGGAAAATGTTTAATGAAAATGCTTGTAAGAGAAATTGTTGTTTAACTAAATGAAATGTATGGGAAAATGCATTATTTATTATTCTTTTGAGAAACTTCCGGGATAGGATGTCGAAGGTGGATCCATAGAGACGGTAGTTTTACCTTTTCTAAAACTATCATTTATTTTATTTATGCTTGGCCAAGCACATGTACCATTGAAATAGATGGAGATAAAAGCCTAGAAATAAATGTATGTAGGTCTCTGCCACCTCTTGTTTGCAAGAAATATGTTATTCTCATGTTAGGAATGCATATAGGCATTAGGCTTGCATCGAGATTTCCCTCCTACTTTGTTGTTTCAGGTTGCTAGGCTCCTTGTGCAGGGCCGGGGATTTCTTTGAGTTGGGAAGAAACCCGGGGAAGTCATGTACTTCATGGTTGGGCGGAAAAGGCGCCTTAATCACACTCTTTCCCCCAACTTGCAAGAAGACCAATGGTGTCACGACGGTTGAGGTTCAGAGTCTTCTTATGCTATAAATGTACTCATGTATTATTTATTGAAAGGCTTGCATAGCCCATTTATAAATGTAACTTTATTTGACATTCATTGATGTAACATTGAAATAGATGTATTGATGAAATTTATTGATGTAACATCGAAATAGATGTATTGATGAAAGTTATTGATGTAACTTGAAATAAATGAATTGAAGAAAACTCATCGATATGTTATTGACATATATATATATATATATATATATATATATATATTGATGTAAGGATCATTGTTGTAACATTGAATTAGATGCAATGTACTCCTTTTGGATATATGAAATGAGATTTATTACTACTTTTGCTTTTGAGCTCTTGTGGAAAGCTCTCATTCTATGCATAACTTACTTTTACTTGAAACCTGATGAGTTTTTGGTAACATTTGTGGTATTAAGAGTTTCATTTTTTTTTCAAGCGTTACATTTTACAAATGATCAAGCCCATTTGGCCAAACAATCTGCAACCCCATTCCATTCTCTAAGAATGTGATAGAAAGTAACAGATTCCAAGGAAGCACACAGATTAAGAATATGTTTTATAATTGCAACCAAATGCCAACTGACATCCTCTAACTACCGCCTCTTCAACAAAGTCACCACCACCTAAGAATCGGATTAACAGATGAGTTGTCTCCACCCAAGAGCGCAACTACGCTCCACAATATATAAAATGGAAAGAGCTTCTATCACATTGTTAGTATACCAACCCTTACAAACAAAAAAAGATAAACTCAACAGTCCCAGAACTATTCCGCCCAACACCCCCAATGCCAGCATGACCAAGATTTCCACAAGAAGAACCATTTGTGTTGATTTTCAACACACCCTGAGGAGGAGGACACCAATGGACCTCCCCATTTATCTTTTGAAGAGGATGTTGACATCTATTTCTCATGATCTAGCCATCACCTTGGGTAGCACCCCTCTGAAGAGGAAGGTTGAGATGAGTGCAACAGACAACATCTCCCGGATCCACACCCTTAGCCAAGTCACACTTAGCCGAAATAGTTTCTCCCAAAAAAAGAAGAATTTTCCACCACAAATGTTGGACAACCAACTTCACATCTTGAAAAATCCTGCGATTCCTCTCCAACCAGAAATGCCAAATAATAAAGGTTGGTCCAAGAGCCCAAGTAACTTAAATAAAAGAAGCCTTAACAAGGGCCTTCCCCCATTGGGAAAAGAACTCAGCCAAATAAGAGACATGCCAACAAGCCTAGTTCCAAACACCCCACCAAAGGTGCCAAAGCTCCCTAGAGAAGGAACATTGGTTCATTTATATTAAAATTGTGATTAAAATGCATTTCCTTTGGTTCATTTACGAAAATAAACACATATCTATTTAAAATGTCAAGTTACTTAGGAATTGGTTAATCTTAATTCAAATCTTCCTACAAATTGTGATCTTTATATGTCTTTAAACAAAAGTAACTTACTTGTCTAATTTCTTAAATCTACTAGCATTCATTGCATTTAATCAATTACTTATTAATATTTACATGTTCTCATAAAATGTGGTTTTTCTTTCTTAGTTAAAACACGTAACATAGATTACTTCAAACTGACAATTTTACTTTCATCTCCTTATTAATTTTTTTGGGGACGAAAATATAAAGTTTCTACTAGTAAGAAGAGTTATTTAAGTAACTATAAAAGACACATCTTGAAGGTAGCATTCTTTTATTTTCCATTATTTTGTTTATAAATAGAATTTAAATTACTTAGATGGCATTTTTAGTAAGTGGAATACATAATCATAAACATAGTTCAATGTTGGGTTTTTAACTTGAGTTAAAATCAAAGAAATTTAAAGCTTGTTTGATTTACTTTATATCAAGAATCAAATTATTTAATAGAAATAATAAAGTACCTCATTCCTAAATCGTCTTAAGATTTTTATAACATTAAATTAGTGTGTGGTCCCTAAAGTCGCGATTGGTCTATTTAAGGGAGTCTTACTTATTTGGTTTTATATAATCCAAGGATTTTATTTAATAGCATTTTACTAATTTAGTTGTGATATACTCTCATGACAACTTCTCAAGGTTTTAGAGGAGATCAAATTCTTTATATGAATAGTTAGATGAAACAAGTTAGAAAGTCATTTTGTAGAGAAATTTGTTAAGGTCTTTGTTATATAGAAAATTTGGCTAGGTTTTAACTACATTTACATGAATATTTGACCTCTTATCTTGAGAATTTTCTTTCCATTTACAATTATTAACAATAATTAGTGATGTGTCTAGTAGGTTGTTTCTTAGTGGTAAGGTAGTAGCAATCAACATGATGATGAACATGGTTTCAAAGTGGTTAATTGATTAAGTAGGCTATCACTTGAGATTGGATGCAAGTCAGTGAAATTTGATGGAAGAGATACTCCTTGGACAAAGTTTCTTATTTTTTTGGGTTTTGTTTAGGTAAAGGTAGATTTTAGAGGGCCCCATAACCACACATACAAATCAATTGTAATTTGGTTGCATTGTGAGGATTAGATTGTAGCTCGATAAATTAATAGAATCCATTTCCAAGTTCATTACCATAAATTGAGTTTTACAAAACCTTGATGGATTAACATTGGCAATTAGAATTCATATATTCAAGTTTTCCTTTGCTTGTCCATTGTCTATTGTCTACAGTATATTAAAAATGCCTAAAAAACATAAATGGATTGAAAGAAGCTAAAAATTTGAAGAGTGAGTATTATAACAATATGTTGATTCCAATGGCGTAGGCGGGAGTGAGTGGGAGTCCAAATTTGAACCAAGGAGAGGTCGTGTCTGAGGAAGGATCTGATGCAGATGAGAACAATGATGCAAATTTGTTTGCGCTTTGTTAGCAAGCTCTTCTTCCTCCTATGGTTGATGACATTGGTGGAGTGGCTTGTCTAGCGTGTGGGCTAGGTGTCTTGCTTGGTTGGAACATTGTTCTCCATCTTTCTCTTTGGCTTCTTCTTGTGGCTGGGTTGTTGTTGTGTTTTCTCTTGTCCTCTTTTTGGACTGTCCCCGGCCTTGTGCTTGAATTTTCTGGCTTTCGTTGGGTTCCAAGTGGTAGAAAGGAATTCTTGAGTATCTTTTTGGCTTGGAGCTTAAGATTTTTTGGTTTGGCAGTGTGGCCTAGGCGGGGAGTAGTCTGGCTTCTCTTTCCCTTTACTTGTTTTGTGGGGGTTTATCTTTCTTTTGGGCCGCAGCTAAGTTTTGGATGGAGGCTGTGTTTTAGGAATCATTGTTGTTTCTTAGGTACTACTCTTGGTTCTTGTTCTTGTGCTTTATAGAAGTGCTTGTTGTTGCTGTGAGAGAGGCTTTTCTAGTCTCTTTTTCCCTTTGGATGATGTTGCGGTTGAAAGGGATTTTCAAGTTGAGGTTTTCCTTGGTGTTGGTTTTGGGGTTTTTCCTCATTTCTTGGTGGTTGCTTGCTCTTTGGGTAGTTGTGGTGGAGATGGGTGTTTTCTAGTTGTGGAAAAATGGGATTTCGTTGTCCTCCTTGTGGTTGCAAGCTCTTTGTTGCTCGGCTTGGTGCAACCTTGGTGCTCTCTTTGTTGTTTTACTCTTGTGGTTGCTCTCCCAAGAAGGTTCATGGTTATGTTTCATCTATGTTTAGGGTTTGGTGGGTTGCCTTTGGGCCTGTTTTGGGGTGCTGCTCTTGCTGACAAGTTTGGATTTGGTGGGATTAAAGAGGGTGGTTCTTATACTTCCTGATAAATTATTGCTTTGGTTATGGAAGGGAGCCTATCTTTTGTGGCTAGGTTCCCCTAGTTTGTGAAGTTAAACTTGTTGAAGGGGTTTTTTATTTCTTTATGGGTTCTTTTTTCTTCACAGATTTTAGGATTTGTTGATGTTATCTCTACTGTGAAGTTGTTGTTGTGTGACTTCTGGGTCATCATCCTCCCTAAGATCGTGAAGCTTACTCTTACAAAGGGAGTTTATTATCTTTTGAAGGATGTTTTTTTTGTGTTGGCTGAAGGCTCCTGCGTTCATGAACTCTAATTAGTTGGGCCATGGTTTTTCCACTTCTTTCATGTTCCAGTATCCTACCATGCCAAAGGTGGTTGTGATTGCCCTCTCTTCTAAATTTTTCTTTCTAGATCTGTAGTTGGTGTTTTCTATGGAGGTGGAGACTGCTCCCATTGAGGTGGATCCCTTTTCTATTGAGGTGAAGGTGGTTGCTATAGATTTGGTGGAGAGTTCTTTTCTCATCTGCTTGTTCCTATCGAGGTGGAGCTTGTGTGGGAAAATGAGTGAAGGCTTTGGAGGTCTAGGCTCTCATATCTTCCTCCCCTATAGAGGGGAGCTCCATCCTATTAAGGTGGAGTTGGAGTTGGTGTTTCAAGTTGGATGTTGTTGCATGAAGGCTGATGTGACTCATTGCTCCGTTGTGTTCTTCAACTCCCCTATTGAGGTGGGGTTTTTGGAGTTGCTGGTGTTTTTGTTTAGGGGCTTGATGGTGTTCTACACCATTAAGATGACTATCTCTCTTGGCTCAGTGGTGTCTTCTTTGAGTGGATGGTTTGTTGATGCCTAGCTAATGCAGGTGATTTCTTTGTTTACCTAAGGGCTCCAGGTCTTGGTTGTCCTAGTTGTACTAGGATCTCGGTCCCTTGTTTTCTTTTATGATGCAGCTTGTGTAGTCATTTTTTTATAATTGTTGCTACTATTGGGTTGTTGTTTGTATGTGTCTTATCTTGTAAGAAGCTTGCTTTGCTTCATTGGGTTATGGATCCCATCAAAACTAGTCTGTAATGGGTTTTGGGTCCCATCAAAACCTGTTTTACCCCTAATAAAAAACAATATGTTGATTCCATAATATTAATCTATCTAATACACTGATAGTGCATCATATACATAATATAAAATATTTTAAAACATGATTTATAGTGACATGCTATAAAAAGAAATGTTGCATCATGTATAGTGTGTATAGGTAGTAAGTATGTTTAGCAACAAACACATAAATAATTTGATGAATATGTTGGATGCTACCCTCACCACTACACTTACTAGACTCAATTGCCTACTACAATGGGACTTCAATTGGTTGCACATCCCGATTCTCATCAACTTGTGTCGAGACCTCAGGTTATACATCCTTAGACTACAACTAATGATACATTTTGCACGCCTATAAAATAATTTCAAAAGAAAAAAAATGTTTTTCTTGAACATGGTCGATCTATTTTCCCTTAAATCACATGAATTTTCATGATCAATTTATCATTTATCCTTACTATAATTTTTTGAACAACATTCCAATTTAGAAATCAACATGTTTAGTGGAGCAGCTACCTGACACTTATTAATAGTTCAATTTTTTGTTTATATTCAATCTTGTCTTGAAAATGCCTCTCAAAAGCAAATGGCAAGAATCTAGGAATCAAAAAGAAAAAGAAATTATTAAAAAATATAATAGATTTGCAATAGCCAACCCCCATCCAAACCACAACCATGTCACATCTTGCATTAAAGATAAAATTAAGCCCAACATTAGCAAATCATTTGTTTTTAAAACACTTTCTAAACTAAATGCAAGACAAGACACCAATATACATATAATATTTCTTCTATAAAAGGTAAGTATTATTTAACACCAAGCTCTGATTTGGTGTATATGATCCTCTTATGAAAGTACTCAAATAGAATTTTTCCTTTTACTTTCAATTAAGAGTCTTCTTTCTATTTTCAGCCTAAAGAACACAATAGATACATCATCACATACCCTATATATACAAGTAGATAGATTGACCATATTATTACTATGAAAATAGATTTGAAAAATGAAGCACCTCACAAAGTTCAATTTCATTACTATTAATTATTTCTTATTTCAAGTATTCAAATGTATGTTACTATGTTCTTAACATTTTCATTTTATAAATATCAAATTATTTTCTTCGTTCATGTTTTATGTATAAAATTATAATTTATTTTACTTTTTTTTTTAATAAAATCAATATCAATTAATTAACTTTACAAATTAAATTAAATTAAATTAAATTGCATACATGATCCAAGGTAAAATAAAAAATTATAAGATATTTGAAACAAAATGCAAAGGCAAGTACAAACTTACAAGAAACCAAAATAAGAAGGCTATTCAAATTAAAAGACAATGAAACCAAAAAAAATGATATAGATACAAAAAAATCATCCAATGATCAAAACTAAAATACAATAACTAACAAAACTTAGGTGTAATTTTATTCACATTAATAAAACTTACATATAATTTTTTCCAAATTTACAAACCTATAATTACAATATTGTACTATACATTATGTGGCATTTATTTATCTCTAAAGAAAAAAAAAAGAGATTAATATTTATCTCCAAAAAGAAGAAAGAAGATTAATAAATTATATACCCAGTTTTGTTGATACAAGTGCCTTGGCATCAATTTGGTAGTGTTCCAAATCAAAATATTGACCCTTGAGCATTGCGGTTTAAGATAATGCCAAAAGCATACTACTACCAGTAATTAAGAACTATATTTTTCTTCTCAATTGACTATTTTTTCATCAAAATTTGTCTATAAAACACATATTTGTTATTTTTGAGTTGAAAAGATTAAGCTATCATAAGATACTTATTAAAGAAATTCATTCCTCGAGTACAAATATCCTTGCATTTCTTTATGGTTTTTCATCAATTTATTCTGTAATATTTGATCTCTTTATATTTTCTTTTAACATACTTTTATTAACATTCTTCAATTTTACCTACAAAAACTTACATTTTTAAATGTCAAATTTATTTGAATTTGTTGTATTTAATTAAATAATGAATTTATATTGAAAATGAACACATATCTATTTAAAATGTCAACTTACTTAGGTAATTGTTAATCTTAATTCAAATCTTCCTACAAAATGTGATATTTGTATGTCTTTAAACACAAGTAACTAGTACTTGTTTGATTTCTTAAATCTACTAGCATTCATTGCATTTAATCAATTACTTATTTAATATTTAAATCTTCTCATAAAATTCGATATGAACAAAGTAGGATGGTGTTTGGCATTTCGCAGAGCTCTGATACAAGCTAGGGCCCGCGTGCCCTAGCTTGCTTCGTCTGTCTTCTGCGTGCGTCAGTGGTTGTTTTGTGCTTGCAGGGGGGGTTTCTGTGTTCGCAGGGGTCTAGAGGGGGTTGGACAGGGGTTCAATCTCCTCCTTTATGTGGCTAGGCATTTTTCTAGCCGTTGTCTAGTGCGTGGGTCTCTTGGACAGGGGGTGCGTGGCGATTTGGGCATTTGGGTCGACTGCCTTGCCTCTTTCCCTCTTCTGATTGGTGCTTGGGCTCATTTAGCCATGGAGAATCAGGGTCTTGCTTCTTCCCTGGATTTGGAGATGTAGATCCATCCTCTTTGATGCATGCCAGTAACAAGGATCAGACTGAGTTTCCTCTTTCTGGGGAGGGTACCTCCTCGTCAAAAGGGTTGTTTCGAATTAAAAAAGTAAATGGATGTTTGGAGAGATCGGAAGATAGACCGGTTTTGGTTATTCAACCTGAGCAAGTTTCAAAGGATGTTGATTACTGGTGCAAGCATGCTCTTATTTGCAAATTTTTGGGCCTTCGTCTTTCTCTTCCTATGTTTGAGTCCTGGGCACGTCGGGTTTGGAACCCTGAAGGAGATATGGAGATTCTTTTAGCGGCTAATAATTATTTCCTGGTTATTTTTTCAAGCATGTCAGACAGGAATAGGGCTTTTGAAGGTGGCCCTTATTTCTTTAACCAGGTTGGGCTCTTCATCAAGCCTTGGCATATGGGCTTCAACTCTGTTGAAGAGATCCCTTCGCGGGTGCCTGTGTGGGTTCGTTTGCCGAGGCTTCCGTTGGAATTCTGGAGGGAAGATATCCTCCACTCAATCTCTTTGCTTCTTGGGAACCTATTGGATCGGCTTCACAGACTCAAGATCATAAGGTAATTTCTTTTGCTCGTATTTGTGTCAAAGTTTATTTGAATAATCCATTACCAGACTCTATGGAAATTTGCATGGGTTCTTCCTCCTGGATCCAATAGCTAGATTACGAAACCCTTCCATTCAGATGCAGAATTTTCCATGAATATGGTCATCTACACCGTAGATGTCCCAGATTGAAATCTTCCCCCTTGTCTGCCTCTGGACCTCTTAGGTTGGACAAGGGGAAAGCTCCAGTGTTTGATGGGCCTGTTAATAAGGAGGGATTTATCTCAGTTAAATCCCATAATAAAGGCAAAGGCAAGAAGAGATCCTGGATGGATAGACAGAATGATGGCACATTTAATAGGTTTGAGGTTCTTGATAGCGTAGTCCAAGAAGATGGTATTCCAGTTGAGCTTTCTTCTGGGGTTAAGGGTCAAGTAGAGATTCAGGAGGTGGATGCAAAAAAGGAGGAGCTGATTTTACTATCAGGGGTCAACAGGTTTGTCAGCCGGCTTTGGACTTGCCTTCTCAAGTTCAGAATATTGGTGGCCTCCAGGAGTCACAGATTCCGGTGGGTATTGCTGGTTTGGCTCCTTGTCCCCAAGTTACGAAGGGATCCGCGGATCCTGTGAAGGGTGCTAAGGCTCCTCCTACCTTAGGCTTGCAACAAAAATCTTTTAAAAAGGGGCCTCTAGATAAACAGTCAAGGAGTGGAAGGAAGACTGATCAAGAGAAGGTTAAGATTATGGGTGATACTTTGGTTGAGTCTGGGTCTGTGAAACCCATTGATTCCCACTTCTCCCACCCCCCTAAATGATAGTTTTATCATGGAATGTGAGGGGGTTGAACAACATCCCTAGACAAAAGGATGTTCATAGATTAATCAAGTCTTAGGCTCCAGATGTGGTCTTTATATAGGAAACCAAGCTTATAGTGGATTGTTTGAATAATTGCGCTCTGCGTATCTGGCCCCAAGGCTACTGGCAGGGGGTGGGGGTGTTGGGCAGTTCTGGGGAGGTGGCTTGCTTTTGGAACCTGAGGAAAGTCTCCCCCTTATGGTAGGTTTCTAGTCAGTCTTCCATCTCTATGGTTGCCTCCAATTTTGAAACTGGCGAAAGATGTCTTTTCTCCAATATTTATGCTCCTACTGATCTTCTAGGTAAGATACATCTTTGGGATCATATCAATTTTGTCTGTTCTCTGGACCTGTTTCTCCCATGGATTTTGGCTGGTGACTTTAATGTTGCTATTAGTATGGATGAAAAATGAGGAGGGTTAGCTAGGCTTGATCCTTCTCTTTTTCTCAGAGATAATATTGGTTTCCTTAACCTTGTTGACGTGAAGCCAATCAATGGAGTTTTTAATTGGAATAATAGGAGGTCTGGGGATGAGGCTATCTCAGAACGGCTCGATAGATTTCTGGTTTCCTGTTATTGGATGAGCAGCAGGTGGACTACCAGTTCTGAAATCCTAGATTGGAGGGGATTTGATCACTGGCCTATCAAACTCTGTGTCTCCTCTTATGGGGTCACCAAAAATCCTTCTTTCAAATTTCAATTGATGTGGTTATGGGATCAATCTCTTTGGGATCTTGTGCTGGATTGGTGGTACGAAGGGCTTCCTGCCCATGGGAGGGCCATGTACACTTTTAGTAAACGACTTCAACATGTGAAGTATAGGCTTAAGAGGTGGAATAAACAATGTTTTGGGAACCTGCATGCTCAGAATCTTGTTGCTTAGTCCAAGCTGGATAGTGTCACTCGTCAGATTCATGACCATGGGTTGTCCTCTGACCTTTTGAATGTTGAGTCCTTGGCCCTAAAGGGCTTAGAAGAGTGGAAGCTTCAAGAGGAGATTTTCTGGAAGCAAAAATCTCGTATTGATTGGCTTCAGGAGGGGGATAGGAACATGACTTTTTTTCATAATTCGGTTAAGGCCCGTAGGCAGGGGAACTCTATTTCCACTCTTGTCTCGAGTGATGGGACTCAACTCTCGTCTTGTGGTGAAATTTCTAGGGAAGTTGTCAACTATTTTTCTAATCTTTTTACTAGGGAGGATATTGCTGCTAGATCTGAAGAGAGGGCTATCTTGGATTGTATTCCTTGCTTGGTCTCGGATGTGATCAACGGGGCTCTTTTGTGTCCAATCTTGTTACCTGAATTGGAGAAAGTTGTGTTTAGTATGAAAAAAGGCAAAGCTCCTGGCCCAGATGGGTTTTCGATTGAGTTCTTCTAGGAATTTTGGGAAATAATAAAGTTTGATCTCCTTGAGGTGGTTTAGGAATCTCTTAGGAACAAACAAATGCTTAAGTCTTTGAATTCTACTTTTTTGGCTCTCATACCTAAGAAGGAGGGGGCTAATCGGATGGATCATTTCAGGCCTATTGCCTTATGCAATGTTGTCTATAAGATCATCACCAAGTTGATTGCTGAGAGACTCAAACCTCTCTTTGGTGCTTTGATTTATGCTGAGCAGGGAGGTTTTGTGGAAGGGAGACAAATCTTGGATGGTGTCGTGATTGCTATGGAGGTTATTCACTCTATGGCTTCCTCCAAGGAGAAGGTGATGTTCATTAAGCTTGACATGGCTAAAGCTTATGATCGGGTGAGCTAGGAGTTCCTACAGAATATCCTCTTGGCCTTTGGCTTTAAAGAGGAATGGGTGAGTTGGGTTCTCAGTTGTGTGACCTCGTCCTCCTTCTTTGTTCTCATTAATGGGGAATCTTCATATTGGTTTAGTGCTTCTCGGGGACTTCGGCAAGGGGACCCTCTTTCCCCTTATCTTTTCATTATCATGGTGGAGGGTCTTGGTAGATTTATTAAATCTCAGGTGCGACAGGGTCTTATTCACGGCTGGAGCTAGAACAATGATCTCCCTCCCTGTTCTCATCTTCAATTTGTGGATGATACTGGACTAATGGGATTGGCTAGAATTAGTGAGGTAGTGAATTTCAGGAGAACTTTAGACATCTACTTGAAAGCTTCTGGTCAGAGTATTAATGATGATAAATCTTCCATTTATTTCTTTAATACTCCTCGTCTCATTCAGAACAGGATTGCTAGGATTCTTAGATTCCAAATTGGCTCTCTTCCCCTGATGTACTTAGGGATTCCTTTGGCTCTGGGACCTCAGCGTAGAGATTTTTGGCAGGGGATTTTGCATAAGTTCTGGAGTAAGGTTAGTTATTGGACTTACAGATGGCTCTCTTTTGCTGGTAGAGTGATTCTCCTAAAAGTTGCGGTGCAGTATCTCCCTATTTATAGGTGTTGTGTGCAGATTCCTCCTGCTTCCTTTGTGAGGGATTTTGATGCTCTTTCCCGGCAATTCCTTTGGTCGGGTAACCTTCTTTCCTCGAAGTGGAGTTTAGTCAAGTGGGAGTCTGTCTGTAGGCCGAAGCATGTTGGGAGCCTTGGCCTTAGGTCTGTGGCTCTTGTGGTTACGGCTTTGGCGACTAAGCTGTACTGGAGATGGTGCAACAACCAGGATCAAGATTGGGCCAAGATTCTTTCTTTCAAGTGTGTTCCTAGTGTTGAGAGCTAGGATGTGTCACAGATTGCTTTATCGGGCAAAGGTTCTTGCATTTGGGATACTCTTAAGAAGGAAGCTCAACTTGTTAGGAATGGTCTCTTTTGGATCTGTAATAATGGCTCTGATGCTCTATTTTGGCTGGACTCTTGGGATGGTCACCCTCCCATTCTCTCTAGTTTCCCTCAGCTTCTGCCTCTTTGCCAGATGTTCTCTGATGCTGGTTGGATTAAGGTGGAGCATTTTAAAACAGTTAAGCGTATTGGTCAAATGGAGGTGTCTTGCTGGAAGGATCCGTAGGAGTGGCCTGTGGGTGGTTCTAATGAGGATTGTGCTACTTTGTGTAAGGTCTTGGAGGGCAGGCTTTGCAGCTCTTTGAATGAGAGGGACAAGTTGGCTTGGAGTCCTAGCCCAAAAGGTAATTATACTGTTGCTCAAGGCTATGCTGTGCTTGATAGGAATTTACATGGTCCTGCTGAGGTGCCCTGGTGGAGGAAGGTTTGGAACAACTTTTCTTGGCCCAAGTGTAACTTCTTTTTATGGTTGGTTGCCCAGAGGAAATGTCTCACTTGGGAGAATCTTCGCAAACAGGGGTTTCAGGGACCTTCCATTTGTTTTCTTTGTTTGTGCAGTGAAGAATGTTCTTCCCACTTGTTCTTTCACTGCCCCTTTTCTCGTGAGACTTGGCACAGACTGTGGGAGGCTTGGCATCATGGTTGCATTCATGCTTCCTCTCTTATTGAGTTTTGGGAGAGCCTGGGCAGGCCTCCTGCGAAGACTCCTTTTCTTCAGGTGGCCTGGATCATTGGGCCTATTTTCATTCTATGGAACCTTTGGCTAGAAAGGAACCGTAGAGTTTTCTGTGATTCCAAATTAGATAGTGGTCAACTATGGACGAAGATTATTAGTAGGCTTCACGAGACTATTTCTGCTAAATGTGATATGTCTGAAAGTATTGATCCTGGGGATGTTGCGGTTGTGCGGGATTTGAGTCTGGGTGTTAATAGTAGGGGTTGCACTGCTGGTATTATGCCCTGTCGTGTCAAGAAACGGGTCTGTTGTGATGGGAAGTGGGCGCCTCCTCCAGATGGGGTCCTGAAGATTAATACTGATGGATCTTCTCGTGGGAATCCTGGGCATGCTAGTATTGGGGGTATTGGTAGAAGTAAAGATGGTGATGTTGTTTTTTGCTTCTCTGTCTACAAAGGGCATTACTCTAATAACTTGATGGAGGCCCTTGCTATTAAGACTGTTGTTGAGTGGGGTTGCTCTCTTGGCTGGAGGAGGATTATCTGTGAGTCTGACTCTTACATTGTTGTGGATATGTTGAACAACCAGAGGTTGGATGGTGTTAGTTGGCACTTAGCTTCAATGGTCAGATAGATTTTAAGTGTATGCAGGTCCTTGGAATCTATCTCTTTCTGTCACATCCCTAGAGAATGGAATAGCGTGGCTGACTGCTTGGCGAAGTGGGCCTCAAAGAAAGGGGATGGTTGGGATATCAGTGGTAGGGATGAGTTACCTTCTGATTATCTGGGGATTTTGGAGAGAGTTTTATTGGAAGACAGGACTATGTAGTGTTGTTGTTTGGTTTGTTGGTTGTTCTCCTTTTTATTGAGCCTATGGCTTTTGCCTTTTATCTCAATTTGGATTGAATAAAAAAAAATTCCCCTTAACAAAAAATAAAAATAAAAATCTTCTCATAAAATGCGGTCTTTCTTTCTTTGTTAAAAAAAAAGTAACATATATTACTTCAAACAAACAATTTTACTTCCATCTCCTTATTAACTTTTTTTTTTTATTGTTGGGGGGACGGGGATAAAGTTTCTACTAGTAGGAAGAGTTCCTTTTAAGTAACTATAAAAGACACAACTTGAAGGTAGCATTCTTTTCTTTTCTATTCTTTTGTTTATAAATAGAATTTAAATTACTTAGATGACATTTTTAGTAAGTGGAATACATAATCACAACATAGTTCAGTGTTGGGTTTTTAACTTGAGTTAAAATCAAAGAAATTTAAGGCTTGTTTGATTTAATTTATTTTAAGAATCAAATTATTTAATAGAAATAATAAAGTACCTCAGTCCTAAATCATTTTAAGATTTCTATATCATTAGATTAGTGTGTGGTCCCTAAAGTCACAAGTGGTCTATTTAAGGGAGTCTTACTTATTTGGTTTTATATAATTCAAAGGTTCTATTTAATGGCATTTTACTAATTTAGTTGTGATATACTCTCGCGGCTACTTCTCAAGGTTTTAGAGGAAATTGAAAAATGCTTTATATGAACAGTTAGATGAAACACATTAGATAGTCATTATGTAGAGCATTTTATTAAGGTCTCTATTATATAGAAAATTTGGCTAGATTTTAACTACATTTACTTGAATATTTTACCTCTTACCTTGAGAATTTTCTTGCCATTTACAACTATTGATAATAATTAGTGATGTGTCTAGTAGGTTGTTTCTTAGTGGTAAGGTAGTAGCAATCAACATGATGACGAAAAGGGTTTCAAAGTGGTTAATTGATTAAGTAGGCTATCACTTGAGATTGGATGCAAGTCCTTGGTGAAATTTGGTGTCCAAAAGAGATACTCCTTGGACAAAGCTTCTTATTTTTTTGGCTTTTGTTTAGGTAAAGGTATATTTTAGAGGGTCCCATAACCACACATATAAATCAATTGTACTATGGTTGCATAATGAGGATTAGATTGTAGCTCAACAAATTAGCAAAATCCATTTCCAAGTTCATTACCATAAATTGAGTTTTACAGAACCTTGATGGATTAACATTGGTAATTAGAAATCATACATTCAAGTTTGTCTTTGCTTGTCCACTATCTACAATATATTAAAATGGGCCTAAAAACATAAACGGATTGAAAGAAGCTAAAAATTTGAAGAGTGGATATTATAACAATTTGTTGATTCCGTAATATTAATCCATCTGATACACTGATAGTGAATCATATACATAATATAAAATATTAAAACATGATTTATAATGACATATGCTATAAAAAGAAATGTTGCATCATGTATAATACATAGGTAGTAAGTATGTTGAACAATAAGAAGATAAATAATTTGATGAATATGTTGGATGCTACCCTCACCACTAGACTTACTAGACTCAATTGCCTCTTATAATGGGACTTCAATTGGTTGCACATCCTGGTTCTCATCAACTTGTGTCGAGACCTCAGGTTGTACATCCTTATACTACAATCAATGATGCATGTTGCACACCTATAAAATAATTTCAAAATAGAATAAAAAAACTTTTCTTTCTTGAACATGGTCGATCTATTTTTTCTTAAATCACAAGAATTTTCATGATCAATTTATCATTTTTCCTTACCATAACTTGTTGAGCAACATTCCAATTCAGAAATCAACATGTTTAGTGGGCACTTATTAATAGTTCAATTTTTGGTTTATATTCAATCTTGTCCTGAAAATACCTCTCAAAAGTACATGGCAAGAATCTAGGAATCAAAAAGAAAAATAAATTAATAAAAAAATATAATAGATTTGCAATAACCAGCCCCCATCCAAACCACAACCATGTCATATCTTGCATTAAAGATAAAATTAAGCCCAACATTAGGAAATCATTTATTTTTCAAACACTTCCTAAACTAAATGCAAGACAAGACACCGATATATATAATCTTTCTTCTATAAAAGGTAAGTATTATTTAACGCCAAGCTCTAATTTGGTGTATATGACCCTCTTATGAATGTACTCAAATATAATTTTTTCTTTAATTAAGAGTCTTCTTTTTATTTTCAACTTGAAGAACACATTAGATACATCATCACATACCCTATATATACAAGTAGATAAATTGACCATATTATTACTATAAAAATAGATTTGAAAAATGAAGCACCTAACAAAGTTCAATTTCATTACTATTAAATATTTTTCATTTCAAGTATTCAAATGTATGTTACTATGTTCTTGAAATTTTCATTTTATAAATATCAAATTATTTTCTACGTTCATGTTTTATGTATAAAATTATAATTTATTTTACTTTTTTTTGAATAAATTTAATATCAACTAATTAACTTTAGAAATTAAATTAAATTAAATTACATACATGATCCAAGGTAAAATAAAAAAATTACAAGATATTTGAAACAAAAAAATGCAAAGGCACATACAAACTTACAAGAAACAAAAATAAGAAGGCTATTCAAATAAAAGACAATGAAACAAAAAAGTGATAATCAATATTATAGATACATAAAAATCATCCAATGATCAAAACTAAAATACAATAATTAACAAAACTTACATTTAATTTTATTCACATTAATAAAACTTACATATATTTTTTTCCAGATTGACATACATATAATTACAATATTATAAAGACAATACTAAACATTATGTGACACTTGTTTATCTCCAAAGAAAGACAAACAGATTTATCCTAATATTTATCTCCACATAGAAGAAAAAAGATTAATAAATTAGTTAACTTTAATCATATGATCTAATCTAAACGACTAAACAAATCTTAACCTAACATTTAATTTTAGAAAGTGGTGGCGTATAAATAAGAAATTCAAATTAGTCAACCCCATCATTCTATCATAAATAAATAAAAATAAATCGTTCTAATCATAAACAAATTTATTATGCAAACAAATAAACCAACCGAACAGCAAAGCATTATTAACCGAGAAAGTCACCAGATTAGATTAAAAAAATAAGTGGTAAAAAGTAAATGTAGATTGTGGGGGACGAGCACCAGCACGTAAACCTCCAGAATGAATGAATGAATGATTTTAATTACGTCCGCGAGACCAGCCAGTCTATGGGACCCAAGAGATAAAAACCGGAAAACCGCCTTTGCCAAAACAACAAAACCGCTGCACCAAACTACTTGCTGTTGTTTTCAATCTCTTTGCTGATTTTGTTTCTTCTACTGTGAATTTTGGTCAAGTAACTTGCTGTTTTATCAATCTTTTCCTCTTCAAACAAAGCCGCTAATGATTTGACTTTTAACAAATCTGAGTAACAATATCGGATGTCCTCATAAGCTTGGCACTCCATAACGTAGTGCCACTCTGTCTCCACTAAACCCGAAGTGCAGAAACAACAGATTCTATCCGACCACCCCTCTTTAGGTATTTTCCATCTGCCTGTTTCGCATCTCAAACGATGCGAGCTAGTTCTCAATTGAGCTATCAACATTTTAGCCTTCCATTTTATATCTGCCCCTATGTAAAATTTTTGTTCATGATCACAAGTAGGATTAAAATGCAGAACATAGTGCTCACTCTTCCGGCCAAGTTGCTTCAACCACATGGTGTTTTTGACTTTCTCTTTTACATACCTTTTCATCTCGACTTTTTTGCTTGGACACTCTTGTATGTTGATCCCCCATTTTCCCATCCACTTGACATTTTGTTTCATCCACGTGTTCTTCCTTCTAGTTAATTCTTCTTCCACCACAATTTTGGGCCAACGATGCTCTTCCATATTCTCTATTCTTTGCAAATCGCTGCTGAATTAACGTCATGCATGATTGCTTCTCTGTCCACCAGAGAGCTGCTGAATTAACGTCATGCATGATTGCGTCCACGTGAAGGTGCGTACGTCAAATAATTGAAAAACATAAGAAAGTAATTAAAAACAACTAGGCGTGCTGCAGCGGGGCCCACCTGCCGCCCCGCCGCACCGCCATTCGAACTTCCCTTGCCGTTAACTTACCTCTCACGTCGCTTTCGCCCACGACCCCCGCAACCAACCAACAACCAAACAAATCTCTTCAAACAAAAACCATACGGAGGGAAGTCAAGGACCATTCATTTAAGGGCTCCACTCGGATTAAATATTCCGCTAAAACCCGCCATTCGAGGGCATAGGTAGTACTCATCAATCGCTAAATAATCTCCTAATTTAGCGGAGCCACTGTTCTAAACTTGGAATCCAGAGCAACTGAGATCATATTTATCTGGGGCGCCGGAGAGAGAAAAAAAAAAAAGGTGCTGAGCTGCGATGGCGATGGTGACGTGTGATGGCGGAGCCGGTGACGTGTAATGGCGGAGCCGGTGACGTCGACGAGTAGAAAAAGTACTCGCGTTGGTTCGGCAAAGAAGAGATAGTGACGTGTCATCTACCGGCCAAAAACAAATAGTCCGAAATATAACTAACTATTTTGGGGTGGGAGAGTTAGATTTTTTTGATGACGCCACTCTTAGGTAAGGGCGTGAAAATTATAGTGTGGGGACCACCTAGTGAATTTATAGTACACACCCTATGCTATGACTTTCTATTTAAATCATAGACTTCCACATATAAGAGTTGGAGATTTTTATAATGCGCTTTCCATTCTGGGTTAAAAGTTAGAGTGGGGAGGTTGGTGGGTCCCACTTGTCCCTTGTCCTTATCATTCCTTGGAGTGCTCTTAAAAATAAAATTATATGGTCTACCAAGCTTTTTTTTTATGTCAAAATTTGGTTATCCAAGTCTCTTGGCATCGCCTACCGCTTCAGTGGTAAAAGAGACGTATCAACCAAGGTATAGAATGGAACAATTTTTTTAATAACGTCCACTTTATAGACTAATATTTAGAGTTGCAGCCAACAATGTTTTACGTGAATACATATATTTAATTTTTTAATATTTTAGATAGTTTCATCTTGTTAAGGTGTCGGCTTTTCATTTGTCTTTCTATTTTATAATAGAGTTTCATCTTAGTAAGTGTCAACTCTTTATTTGTCTATGTATTTTATGATAGAACGTTTTTTTTTTTT
>VDFB02004075.1:0-28580 GCA_007258455.2 Sequoia sempervirens | reverse complement strand
TGAGAGCTTTCTGAGGCTCAAAGCAAAGTGTGTCAAATCTCATTTCATATGTCAAAGAATTACATGCATCTAATTCAATGTTTACAGCAATGATCTTCATGTATATATATATATATATATATATATATGTCAATAACATATCGATGAGTTTTCTTCAATTCATTTATTTCAAGTTACATCAATAACTTTCATCAATACATCTATTTCGATGTTACATCAATAAATTTCATCAATACATCTATTTCAATGTTACATCAATGAATGTCAAATAAAGTTACATTTATAAATGGGCTATGCAAGCCTTTCAATAAATAATACATGAGTACATTTATAGCATAAGAAGACTCTGAACCTCAACCGTCGTGACACCATTGGTCTTCTTGCAAGTTGGGGGAAAGAGTGTGATTAAGGCGCCTTTTCCGCCCAACCATGAAGTACATGACTTCCCCGGGTTTCTTCCCAACTCAAAGAAATCCCCGGCCCTGCACAAGGAGCCTAGCAACCTGAAACAACAAAGTAGGAGGGAAATCTCGATGCAAGCCTAATGCCTATATGCATTCCTAACATGAGAATAACATATTTCTTGCAAACAAGAGGTGGCAGAGACCTACATACATTTATTTCTAGGCTTTTATCTCCATCTATTTCAATGGTACATGTGCTTGGCCAAGCATAAATAAAATAAATGATAGTTTTAGAAAAGGTAAAACTACCGTCTCTATGGATCCACCTTCGACATCCTATCCCGGAAGTTTCTCAAAAGAATAATAAATAATGCATTTTCCCATACATTTCATTTAGTTAAACAACAATTTCTCTTACAAGCATTTTCATTAAACATTTTCCTTAGCAAGTTTTTTAATTCGGTTTGCATAAGTACAATAACTCATAATGTGCAACTCACAAATAATCTTTCAATTAATCTAAGCAATTCATTCTTCTAGATAACAAATTTTCAAGGAATAAAATTGGGTTTATGCAATGGGTTCACTTTCATATACAAGCAAAATATTCAATAAAAGAATAAGAATGCACTCAAATCAACATAGTATAATTTTCTAAAGGATTTCAATTTAGACATTTCTACAATTAAGCATTCATCCATTTAAAACTCTTTATATTTTTATACTTTCAACTGATTTCCTAAGAATAAAACTAACAAAATTCAAAAGAAGCATAACACACAGCTGGTTCCTCAGTTCTCCATGTACTATTTACTAATCTTTCTTTATTCAGCCCCCATTTGGAATAAAACAAAAGTATGCAAGATATTTCCAAATTCCACCACCATCTAAAGACTTAATTAATTTAACAAAAGTTGTAAGTTTGCAAAATAGGCACACTTCAATCAGACTATGGGTGCAATTTACAAAAAATTAGAAAATTTCCTCGTCTAAAACGAAGATTTATCAGTTAACTACAGATAATCGGTCACTTTCAGCCATATCAATTCTGATTGTTTCTAAATTTTGAACTGAGTTTATCTAATAAATGTACAGTTCTAACTAATTGTTTGCATTTATATATGTATTTGTTCAACAATTGTCCATTGTAGTTCTAGCATTCTTACCCATCTAATACATGAGTTCACATATAAATATCTGGATCTCACTCATTGTATCAAGTTTACATGCAGATATCTCTTCAGATATTAAAATAAATAGATGTATATATGAATATATTTATACATATACATAATGTATGTAACTACATTTCATATATATATATAAATGTATTCATATATAATATAAATTGAAACCTCTGTTATGGATTTACAAAAAAAATAAATTCCCAAAGGCTGGGCAGATTCAATGGCAATGTTAGAGAATTTGAATGAACAAAGGGTATAATGTTTGGTCAGCGCCATTCCTTTGGGGATGGTGCTACCTGTGAGGAGGTAGCACCACCTCCACAGGCCACAGCCTGTGGAGGGCACTGTCCCTCCATAGTGCAACCCATCCTTCATGGGTGTGGCTGGGGTTAAGCCCTAGTTTCACAACATTTCAGTGTTACTTTTAAAGAAAATAAAACTCAACAGATTTCTTCATTCGGTTCAGTGTTATCTATGATCTTCCCATATTGTATATATATATTTATTTACACCTACAAGTGTGAGTATATAATTATTTATATATATATATATTCATATTTCTAAATATGTAAATATAAGTTCAATAATCTGAGACAAGATTATGGATAAAGAATTGCAAAAGAAAGGAATCCCAATCAGATAATAGGGTAATCTGTACAAAGAAGTTGTGCAGATTTTTACAAATCCATACAAAAGAATGAAAAATTTCCACACATTTCTCAGTATTGCAAACACTACACACAACAATTATTTGAGATTCTTTCAACTATACTATTGTTCTTCAAACACTTGAGAGTTAAATTTATGGGAGAAAAATTAGAAACCTAGATATTTCGCTTCTAGTTGTAGCTACTCTCCAATAAATTCTACTCTCTTTATACTTGATTTCTAAAGAGCTTCTTCTTCTCCTCTCCTTTTCTTGTCACTTTCCTTTCTCTTTCTTTCCTTACTAATTTTAAACCTGGAATTCTTGAAAGAAAAACCTTTTCTTGGCAGCCATTAAAGTTATTTTGCTGAGTATATTTTCAAGAAGTAAGACAAGAACCGTTTTCTCTCTCGGGAATTCTTTTCCCTAATAAAGTTTTCCTTTTTCTGTTTCTAAACCTAATCTTAAAAAAGATTTTTAAAATAAAATTAAAATATAACTTATCTTTTACATTTCATATTCTCAGATGAAAAATATAAATAATTTTCAATTTCAGTTGTTCAAAAACCCTTTTCGAAAATACTTACCCAAAACTAATTCTAAATTACAATGTAAATATTTATCTAATAATTAAATAAATACCTTCTAATTATAAGTTAATTTATTATCTCAAGAATTAACACAAGTTAAAAAGAAGAATAGAATACTCACTCAGATTTTATCATGCATAATCATTTAAAACAAAATCTATAATTAAATTATAATTAATTCTTTTACTTTATTATGCTTATATTTCACTATTTATTTAATTTGACTAATCATTAATTATTTTGCAAATCAATCAAAACAATCAAGCTAAAATTGTCATTCTTAAATGCAATCTACATGAATCTAAGTGCTCGTGTGTGATCGAGAGGACATCCTACTTTATCCTTTCAAGAAGCTAACCTCCTTTCCTTAATCACAGCCTTGGTCTTTGACCACCCGCATCTCAAGTGAACTCAGGCACACAACAATAAACTGAATTAGTATCCCATAAAGATATAAATAAAAACGATATAATACATTAATTCAAATATTTCTATTCTATTTTACTTCATCTTCAAAGTAAAACACATTCAATACTAAACAAATTTTCATTATTTAAAGTAAACACTTTCATATTTCATCACACCAAAGCACCATAGTATTCATTATTATTCTACCACACACATCAGTTCATATAACAAATCCACACAAAACCAAAAACAAATAGCATCAGAGTTCGAGACATGGCACAAAATTGGAACATTGTGGAAAGGGGTCAATTACCCCTGGATTTGTCACAAAAGTTGGACCACTTAGTGGAGATTGACAGGGGTGTGTAATGCCCTTGCTTTGTATTACTTTATTCTGGTTTGAATAAATTTTTACCCCTCTTTTAGTTTTAATATAAATTCATAATTTAATTAAATACAATGAATTCAAATAAATTCAACATTTGAAAATGTAAGTTTTTGTAGGTAAAATTGAAGGATGTTAATAAAGAAATGCAAGGATATTTGTACCTAAGGAGTGGATTTATTTTTTATAGGTAACGAGTGAATTTTTTAATAAATATCTTATGATAGCTTAATCTTTTCAACTCAAAAAAAAAATGTTTTGTAGGTAAATTTTGATGAAAAATAGCCAATTAACAAGAAAAATACAATTCTTTATTATTAGTACTAGTATGCTTTTGGCGTTATCTTAAACCACAATGCTCATGGGTCAATATTTTGAGTTAGAACACTACCATATTGATGCCAAGACACTTGTATCAACAAAACTGAATATATAATTTATTTAGCTAATCAATAGTGTGTTTTAAAACTTGTCTTTGTTTCTCTTTCTTCTTTCTTGGCCATTCTAATTACAAAGAACTAAGAAGCCCTAGCTTCAATTGGTATATTTTTTACTTAAATAAGAAACCATGTACTTAATATGTATTCACCATAATTAACTTATATTCACCATAATTATATTGTACCAAGGTTAGCTCTTCCAATTATCATAATTAAGTGTTGAGGCTTGTCAATTGAACATAAATTAAGATAAAAAGGGTTCAAAACACTTTGTATACATAACATAATTGAAACTCCTAACACATAAAAAAAAAATATATATATATTTTAATAACAATTTATTTTTTAAATATTAAAAAATAAAACAAAAGCATTACCATTGATAATGATTTTCAATAAATCCATAACAAAAAATAATTGTGTTATTTAAAAAAAATTGTTAAGAACTTAGCATATCTATTTTTCTTTTTTTTCTTTTCAATTTGTTCAATCTTGTTCAATATATTCTAATTAATATGAAAATAATAGAACATACAACATTTATAATAATAACCAATTAGTTTTTTGCATGCATGTATTCTAGCTTAATTAAAGATACATATTTGATACAATTTAAATATATTTTCTAAAAGTTAATATATTGATAAAATGTTTACATAATCATTTAAGGAATGACACATTAATGTTAATTATTATTTAAATTATATAAATAATATATTAATCATTATAGTCGTTATTGGCATGGTGTGATGGTTTATAGGTGGCATTGTTGTTCTTGCCACCAAGGTTCAAACCCCATTGGGGGTGGTATTGTTGAATGGTTGTATTCGGTTCATAGCTCCGGTCAAAAGCGTTTACCCCTTGAATAAATATATTAATCGTTATAGTATAAATTGTAGGATAATGCATGTGGGAAGAAAAGGGTAGCTACATACATTTATTAATGCTCACATTGTTACACTTATAATTATTTAATGCATTATAATTAATTTGTAAAATTATTTTTAATAATTTAACTTATATAATTGCTAAAAACATATCAATAAATTGTTTTAAAGTAAAATGAATATAACATGTTTGTTTCAATTTTTAAATTGTGTATTAATAATATTGTTCTTATAAATATAAATTATATTGATTTTATAATTGTATATTTAAGATTTATAAAATTATATTATTTAAAAATATTATTAAATATTTAATAAATATTTTTTTAAAACAAATTTATGAATTATATTAAAATAATTTTATTTTTTTTCAATATTTTTAATTTTATATTAATAATATTAATAAAAAGATAAATACTTCTTAAAGATATATATATATATATTTTGGTCGGTAATAAGGTTTATTTTATTGAAGATTGAAAAAATAGATTACAAAGCTAATTCCAATAGAACTCCAATTACAAACTCTACTAGAATCCAACAAATCCTAAAGAAGATCCAAAGAGCTACCCCCAAATCTAGATTTAAACCACCCCATACAAAGATAAAAGGCCAAAATATAATTTACTACTAAGCAGAAATACACAATCCCTAAAGACCTATTAACAGGTCACAAGTTTGAAGCTTTCTTTAATCTTCCTTTAGCCTGAGATCCTAGGACCATCACAAAATCTTTCATCTTCTCCTTCTTTGCTTTCTTCCCTAAGACTGTTTTCCACCCATCCTCGAACCTTACAACCTCTTTCTACCATTCCAAAAATGAAACCCGTGGACTCCTCCAAGCTGCAATCCCATAGTTATCTTGTTGATGTTGATCATCAGCCTTTTGTTTTCCAGCATCTTTCGTCTGAGGCCTCACACCACTCTTCTTTTCCCAACATTTTGGTGTTGCAGCTCTAGTTTTGAAGGTTATTTCCTTGACCTCATCCAAGCTCCCTTCTTGTGTTGGGTCTGACTACGTCTGTTGTCGCTCCTCACTTCTAGCCTCCTGCAACAACGACTTCTCTACCTTATTCGGCTCCTCTGATGCCCAACTTTCCTCCTCAGATCCTTTTAGCTGTGAGCTCTCTTGTTCCTCCTCCCGTTTCTCCATAGTGTAGTGTTGGGTGGTTGCATCTTTCCACCAAGAAGCAGATTTGTTAGATTTGTGTTTGGCACACTCAGCTACCAAGTGCCCCGTTTGATGGAAGATTTTACATCTAAAGGGAACCCCTTCATAGTCCAAGGGCTGCACCCAACAACCCTTTGAATATTTTAGTCGGATCTCTTTCGAGGGTACCTTAGACACATTCATTTCTACCAAAATCTAGGCATAAGTCGAGTGCAAAATATTTGATGAACCCTCATCCACCATTATAAAGCTTCCTAGAGAGTTCCCTATAGCCTCCAAGCATGCATCAAACCAGAACTATAGGGGGAGGAACTTGAGAAGTCTCACCCAAAGGGGAACCCTCTCAAACATTTTTGTGGCTGGGTTGAAAGTCGGATGCCATGGCTTTAACATCAACACATGTTTCTCTTCCCAATCCCAGTGAAATTCATAGAGGATCTTATTTCTATCTTGTTCTTTTTCAAAAACAACAATAAAATAACCTCTGGCCATTGGATAAATTTGAACATATCCTTCCAATAGGGGATTCCAATAGTTTGATATCCACTTGTGAAGATTAGGCAAGCATGGCCAGAAACCCCTGAACCTCCCTATCAGGCCCAACCAAGCGAAGGCTTTTTCATTAAAGGCCACTTCTTTATCCAACTCTCCATCTATTTCCAGAGTGATTGAATCAGAAAAAGCATGGGCAACAGGGTCCCCTCCATTCCCCCTGATGGGTCTTCCACTTGGGTTTTTAAAGGCATTGCCAACTCTGCCTCCACCAGGCATGGCGTCATCTTGATACAACTGTAATTGTCCTAAAGGATGTGATGGTCCCACTCAATCTCCCCTAGCCTAGTTCACTTTGGACCCCTTCTCATAGCCAATGCCTCTTGAGACGCGTGCAGCTAGAAGCTCACCCTTCTAGCTTCGACGCTTGGATGAGTTTCCACATCCGCAATAGGATCGTCCCTGCTAGGGCTTTTTTCCCTTGATTCATTCTCTTTTCGCAAACTCCTCTAGCCATTTTCTGTGCTACCTCTCCTCACATTATCTCTAGTGTTGTCTCCAGTTTTCCTAAAGACAACACGCATATCCTGCAAATTTCTATCCTCAACACTCAAGCCAGGAGTAACCTTGGTCGCTGCAACTTCCTGAATCCGATCGTTATCTCCCATTCCACAACTCTTCAACAAACAATCCCAAAAGATATATTTTTAGAAAGATAATAATAAATAAAAATAATATATTAATAAAAAATAAAAATACAAAATAAAAATTAAACATATTAATTTTTTTAGATATATGACACATTAATATTAATGATTAAAAATATATATATCTTAATAATTGTACATTTTAGATTTATAAAATAATATTATATAAATATATTATTAAATATTTCATGAAGATTATTCTTAAAATAAATTTATTAATTATCGTTAAAATTATTTTAATATAATTATTAATAATAAATAATTAAAAAGCATACAACACTTGTAAGATATATTTTGTAAACATCAATATACTGATACAAATTTGACATAATCATTATATGACACATTAATATTAATAATTATTAAAATTATGTAAATAATATATTGATCATTATAATGTAAATTTTAGCATATTGCATTCTTATATTTTAGCCTACTGGAACAAAATGGTTGCATGCTTATAGTTTAATGGGACAAAACATGTAGCTACATGCATTTATAGCACTTTATATTTATAATAATTATTTAATGTATTACAAAAAAATTAAAACATAAATATGCAATAAATTGGTTTATAATAATCACATGATATAATTTTAAATTTTAAATTTTAAAAATTGAAAATTAAATAATAAATTTTGGTCTAATCAACTATTATTTTTACTAAAAAAATTATTATTATTTAATTTACCTATAATTGATCTATGTGTAGCTTAACTTATAAAAGATAATGCATATGGAAGCAAGGTAAAATCCATTCCTAAGAAAATAGAAAAATGATAGTTCACCTTCATTCTTCCTAGCCCATAACACACAAATTTATAAAGTTAAATATTTTAAATGTTCACTTTAGAGAGACTAAATTTTATTTCAAGAGATTTTTTTTTTTCTTTTTAATAGGTTGAAAACCGGCTTATTAATAACTAATTAAACAAGAAAAACAAAACTTAGTACTAATAGCATGATGTTTCTTTTATTAATTAATAGATATTTAAATATTTTATTTTAAATTATTTTTTTAGAGGGATGTATTTAAGATATCTTTTATATACAATTTTATTATTTTATTATTTTTTTAAATTTTTTTTTAACGAGGGGAATCGGGTGCAGCACGGCCCCCCATATAACCCCCCACCGTCGGTAAACTTTTTACCATGACCAACAGTGCTGGCGGGACACAGCAACTGGTACCACGGGAGCACCGGAGAGTCGAACCCATGGTGGGCGCCCTGCGACAGGGAACACCTTAACCAACAGGGCTCGGACCGGCGCCCCATATTATTTTTTATTTTAATAATACATAATTTTTTAATTATTATTTTAAGTTGAAGAGTCATTTTTCTATAATTTTGTTGAAGAGTCATTTTTATGATTTTGAAGTGACACATTTACAAGATTTTTTGGATCACCAAGATAATGCTCCATGCATTGGTGTTTATATCTCACCTCCCACTTTTCCTCTTTAAGGGTGCTAGCAAGATCACAACTAGATTACCAGAAGAGTCCTGGATCTCAATCTCATGGCTCCCAATCCCCCCAAAATAGAGATAATATTGTTCACAATTGGTCTCAACCATTTGTCTATTCTGATGAGTGTGGTGCTCCTAGTTGACTAGACTCTCACAAGTTTCCTTAGTTGGAGCTAGTCATCTCTTTGATTCATACCCAACAACACTTAGAGGATAGGGGTAAGTGCAAGAAGTTGGGTCCATGAAGAGCGGAAGTTTTGGCCAAAACAAAAAAATTCACATGAAACGCGTACGCGTTTTTAAAAAATGTATACGCGTTATAGATTGGGTACCTGAGACTAAATCCGAATGCGTATGCATTTAGATTCAGGTACGTAAACCTAAAATGCGTACGTGTACACGGTCATAACACGTACACATTTTGAAATGCGTACACGTTTCTTAAAGCTATTTATTTTTTTAAATAAGTGATCGTGTTTTCATTTTAATTGTCAGTTTGAGCCATGCTAGAGAAGGAGAAGCAAAATTGCGTATGCATTTTGAAGGGCCTGATTGAAGAAAATTTTCACTACCACCTCCTCCCATCGACATAACCGACCTCAACGACCTCTAGGTTGGTTGAATTCTGCCATTTTTTCCCTTTATAGCTTGCATTTTTTTTTGTAATTGTTATTTAGTTTTTGTTTGTTTAGTTTGTTTTAGTTTGATATTTTATAGTTTTTAAATTGCATTTAAAAAACCAAAAACATCAACGAAACAAAGAACGTTAAATTGTAAATCGAAAACCATAAAAACTAAACCTAAATTGGACACATTTAACTTAGAAATCTAAACCCTAAACCCTAGGTTCCAAAAAACATAGGTCCCTAAAAACTAATTTACCCAAGTTAATCCTTGGACCTAAACCCTAAAACGTAAACCTAAAACCCTATTTACCCTAAAACCTAAACCTAAAACCCTAATATTTTCACCTTTTAGATAGTACAGCTTGAACTTGTACAATCAATACTTTCAATGTAACCATTTTTGTTGAGAAATGAGGAGATGTTTTTTAACTAGTTCAACAAATCATAGCATAAATTTATGAGGTTGATCTAATTAGGATTGATCATGTTGCTATGTTACACCATTGCCATAATCAACTATAGTTTAAACATTCTCATTTTTTAGTATGGTTACAAGTTTCAATCTCATTAGGATTGATCATGTTGCTCTTGCTCATTAAGTAATTTCAATTTGGAAATTTCCCTCCTTCCTTGCTTTATTTTGTGTCCTCCTTGTCATTGGTTCTTAACTTTCACTTCACATAATTTTAGAAGTATCCCTCCTTGGAGGTTTCTTACATTTTTTATTTTACATAGATATGTTTTCATGTCATCAAATCTCTAAAGAATTATATAGTAAAGATCTAATTTCTTCCATTTTTGCATGATAAATTATGCACACCAATTCACATGTATAAATATGATTTCATTGTACAACTAGAAAATTTAGTGAAGTCTTCGTACTTAAAGAAGCCATTTTCAATATGTGAATAGAGCTCAAGCTCATCTTTGTTTATTTTGTACATTGCAATTATCACTAACATATATCTACGTGTCCCTTTGAATGTCTTCAATTAATTTTTTATTCTTATCTTTAGTATCCTTTGAAAACAATGAATGAGATTATAAATTAATATTAGTGTTAAACTTATAATTTCTTCTTAACTACTTTGTCCCACTATAGAGAAATTGTGTCTCTTATCATGAAATTTGAAAATTTAGATAAATCAATTTATGTCCTCGGATTTAATTAAATTCTATGTCATACTTGATGAATACATGTATTCACAATCGATATACGTTAGCTCTATAGATATACTATTTTTGGGAAACAACCACACCTATGAGTAAACTTCCCCTCGCCCCAAAAGATAAAGCTCTAGACCCATAAAAACTTAGAAGAATAAATTACGTATTGATGAATTAGTTAATTAATGATAGGCTTGATATTTATGAGCTCCATTGAGCACCCTTGTCTAACAATAATCCTAATATAAATAGAATCTAGTATAACTTTTACTTGAATTAAACTAAATGGTTTTCATCATTTACCCATTTTGACACTCATTCTAGAGTTGTTCATAACCTAAACTAGTGGGGACCTTTCCTTCTCTTTTTCCACCTTTATATATGTAATAGAAGACACTCTAAACAACCCCTAACCTCCTATTAACACCCAATTTGAGAAATCAAAGTTATATATCTACATGTGTCTTATTTAAATTCATTCTTTAGTCCTTTACCTATAGAAATTAAATGGTTCCTCACCTCATGTTCACAGTCTCTATTTACTAATCTTCTTATTTAATTTTTCCAATAATGATTCAAAGAAGCCTCATTGTTGATATCATAGCCTTTTGTGAGCTCTCAATTCTTGATACATTTTATCCAACTCCTAGTTTAAATGTTGATCCAGTGATTTATTTAAATTTATATCTTAAGTCTTTACCTTAATCCATGTGGTTTTATTTATTTTAAATAAATCAATTAATGTATATAATCAAATTTGGCTATAGTTTAAGTATCAAGTGATATCTAGCTAAAAATAAGTTTATGGGGGCCTTCTTTCAGGGGATTCACTTAATAAACCAATGGCATAGTGCATGCATTCATAGGGTTCTAATAAAACCCCCTAATTTCATTTCTACCCATTAGAGTTATAATTAGAACTTACCTCCCTATTTTCACTGAGAGGTATCCTATGTACCACATATAGATCTAACTCAAAACTATTTATAATTGAACCATCCCATTTATTAAAGGTTTAATATAAAATACCCAATGAATTATGACAAATATGTCATCCTCTACAAAGTTTTGATGTAGAAGCACTTATACAACTCAATATACGAGTTCCCTTTCCATGTACACAAAATGTAATTTAGTGCATCCTTAGATATTTTAGGTATCTTAATTATAGTATACATATTGGTCTAAATTATATAGTGGATTTATATTTTAGATATACTTGATGATTCTTCTTGGAAGGGTTACTAAAAGGTGTTCAATAATTATTTTTAAGTAACATGTAGGTAGGATTTTATTAAAATTTTATGACCTTGGTGTGACAATTATCTCCATTTTTAGTTGCATTCTAAGTGTTGGTAGTAACAAAAAACCCTTCATATTAACAACCACACACTGGACTCAATTTAATGTGTACATGCTATGGATTTTTAATGTTATGGATTTTTTAATGTTATAGATCGAATGGTCTTCAAATGAAATGTATTTTGAATTTGTGCACGTTCAATGTGATATTTAAATAAATTTCAAATTGTGTGCATTATTTAATTAGTTTGTTGATATATATTTTTTAATTATTTAACATGCAGTTGCCATTTCATTGTTCACATGGATCCAAAATTTAACATAGAGGATTTTATGCATGATGCAAAAATTCTTACAAATCCCATACATCTAGATCTACCACCACAACAAAACCCCACACCTCCACATTCTCCACCTCCTAACCTCCCACCCCCTATAGTAGATCAGGCTCAGTTAAGAGAGAGCATTAGAGAAAACCTTATTGTGATTTAGGGAAATATAGATTTGGTAAAAAATGAGCCTAGAATCCCCCCATCTCACACAATTTGCATCTGAGATGCAAAGTATTTTTGATTTTGTTTGATCTATTGATGAGGACCTAGATAGGTTCCATCAATGGAGAGAAGAGAGGAAAAAATTCTATGTAGATGGATTGTCCTATAAAGAAATTAATGACCTTAAAATTACCAAACAAGCCATGTGCCAACATTTTTTTAACCCCCAAACAAACCAAACAATCCCACCCACCAAAAAATGAATTTAAATTTTATGGTGTAGGAACCCGTAGATAGCTACACATTTTTGGGATAGATGGTGGATGGTGTTTGATAATCCACCACATGGAAATTATGAGGTGCCCCTATAATTTTTGAGAAAGTTATGGGTTGAGTTTGAGTTGGGTTTAAAACCCAACTATTTTTATATGAGGTCATTTCAAGGAGTTGGGTGTGGCATGCCCCAACATAGACTAGGAGCATGTGTTGATCCTCAACGACGTGCTTTGATTGCTCCTATTGTTCCTCCTCCTTCTCCTGGTGTTCCGGCTACATTTCAACAGCAGACCATGTTATCAACATTAGGAGCATTGAGTTCGCTTTCAGGACATCTCACTCATTAGACTACACACGCGGCGACTGAAGTGACCAATAGAGAGCATGGAGGCTCGGGCTATAGGAATACTCAGACATCCACTTCAGGTGACCTACATGCATCTAGGATGGAGTCATATATGAATTTACTATATTCTGAGGATCATCCTACATAGGTATGTTCATCTTTTGAACTTAAATTTAATTTGTTTGAAATGTGCAAAATTCATGTAAATAATAACATCAAATTATAAATATAATACAATATTAATTCAATAAGTGTTCGATGTAGATGCATGATCACATGATGCCTAAAACTCAATATGATTGTGTCTATATGTCGAGTGTTGTAAATTTGGGCTCACCTTTTGGTTAGGTACTTGAACCAATATATATTAAATAATTTGTGTGGATATATCTAATTTAATTTGAATTTGTACACATGTGTGAAATGATATATTATATCTAGATGTAGGGAGGTCATACAATACCTAGTGCTAACCGACCACAAGTTGTGGTGAGCGCTCTTGAGACATCATCAACTCAGGTGCGTGTTTTCAAAAGTTTGTTAAGTTTAAATTAAATACACATCATAGATCTAATTTAATTTGTTCATTTACATACACATGTGTGAATGATCTATACAAATTTTACATCTATATGCAAGGATTTCATGAGATACCCATGGCAGGCGCACCTGAGACATTGTCAACATTTATGCAAGGGAAATCTCAGGTGCATGATCATGAGGTCATATCATTTGAGGTTGTAAAATTTACTAAATCTCCTATACAATTTTTACAGACCTTTTAAATATATATATATATATATATATTTGAGGTTTTAACATATTGTTTGTTTTATATGAATATGCAGGATATAGTAGATCAAGCATTTGGATATTCTCAAGTGACAGTTATGCTACCCGTTGAAAAAAATGTGCCAGTAGATTCACATGATCATATGGTAATTTATGCATACTAAAAATCATTTTTACTGTATTTACTAGATATTTAATTAAAAATATATATCTAAAAGTTTATATTTTCAAGTTTAAATATGTTTAATTATATCAAAATTTCTAAATAACTTTAAATCTAATTTCAAGCTTCTTGTACTCTTTTACAACATGATGTGGGTACATCTAATCGACATGGAACAAAGAGGAGACTTGATATGACTGATCAGCCTGATAGTTAGATGGTTTTAAATTTTATGGACTATAGATCTCTAGTTTTATTTAAATATATGTGTTGGACTTGACATATACATTTTGAACATGTTATTTCATGGACCATTTCACATACATTATATCGATTAATATTATCATATTTGTGTTTATTTATATTAGTTGACTTTAATATGATGATTATATATGCAGTCAATTATGATCGTTTTATGTTCATTTTGATGATTATGTGCACTCATGTATGTATAGATATTTTATTTAATTTTCAGGTAATACATGCACTATATAAATTCTTATCTAGAATCAAATTTCATATAAATAATTTATCACATGGTTAGGTGACAAATTAAAACATTCCTTAAATAGTTTAGATCATATTCATAATAAATCAAGGGCAGGTAATTTTAACTATTTTCCAATTCTAGCAAATATTTGAATCAATAAACAAAAATCTATCTCCTTGTATGTATAAAATGTATAATCTATACAATTGAACAATTATATAAAATGTGGTAAATACAAGATATGAAATGTATAATCTATAAAATTGGAACAAGATATTTAAAAAGTGACTAATAAGTTCATTGAAGTTCATACATCAAACAAACATATATAATGTATATTGATGTTTAATACAACTATATAACATGATGAAACATATATGTGCATGTAGATACAATTAAAGCTTATCCACTTTTAGGTGAAGATCACAAATTGATATTTACATAGTCTCTTGATAAAATAATTTTTTCAGTGACAATCACATGGTAGACTGACTTGATGAGAACCTACAAAAATAAATAATTTAAGTAAAGTAACTATAGTTTTTATGAGTCATTTAATTAAATAATTCATTCAAGAAAAGAACAATATATAGTAAAAGTTAGAAAATTTGATCTTATAAATTCCATACAAATTCAAATGATGTTTTCCATAGGATGGATTAAGGGGACCTAAGAGGATATAGCTTAAGGGGGTTCCTAAGAGAATGCCTTAAGGGGAGTTAAGAGGATGGCTTAAGGGGATGCAAGAGGGTGGATTAAGGGGAGTTGATAGAATGACTTAAAGGGATGTAAGAGGGTGGATTAAGGGGAGTTGATAGAATGACTTAAATGGATGTAAGAGGGTGGATTAAGGGGAGTTGATAGAATGACTTAAAGGGATGTAAGAGGGTGGATTAAGGGGATGCATGTCATGAACCCTAGGATATGGTTTAACGGATCCTAAGAGGATGACTTAAGGGGAATTATGAGAGTGACTTAAGGTATGCAAGATTGTGGATTAAGGGTATGTAAGAGGATATGACTTAAGGGTCATTCAAGAGGATGGTTTAAGGGGATGCAAGAGGGTGGATTAAGGGGAGTTGATAGAATGAATTAAAGGGATGTAAGAGGGTGGATTAAGGGGAGTTGATAGAATGACTTCAAGGAATTTAAGAGAGTGGATTAAGGGGATGCATGTCATGAACCCTAGGATATGGCTTAACAGGTCCTAAGAGGATGACTTAAGGGGAATTATGAGAGTGACTTAAGGGATGAAAGATTGTGGATTAAGGGGATGTAAGATGATATGACTTAAGGGTCCTTTAATAGGATGGATTAAGGGAATGCAAGAGGGTGGATTAAGGGGAGTTGATAGAATGACTTGAAGGGATGTAAGAGGATGGATTAAGGGGAGTTGAGAGAATGACTTAAAACCTAAACCCTAAACCATAGGACCTAAATCCTAGGAGATGAACCCTAAACCATTAAAACCCATATAGATTTATTATTCTAAGCATCTCATGAACCCTAGAAACCCTAAACCCTAAACCATATGACCTAAAGACTAGGAGATGAACCATAAACCATTAACCCATATAGATTTGTTATTCTAAGCATCTCATGAACCATAAACCCTTAAAACCCATATAGATTTGTTATTCTAAGCATCTCATGAACCTAGAAACCCTAAACCCTAAATCATATTCAACCTAAAGACTAGGAGATGAACCCTAAACCATTAGCCCATATAGATTTTTTATTCTAAGCATCTCATGAACCCTAAACCCTTAAAACCTATAGAGATTTTTTATTCTAAGCATCTCATGAAACCTAGAAACCCTAAACCATATGACCTAAAAACTAGGAGATGAACCCTAAACCATTAACCCATATAGATTTTTTATTCTAAGCATCTCATGAACCCTAGAAACCCTAAACCATATGACTTAAAGACTAGGAGATGAACCCTAAACCATTAACCCATATAGATTTGTTATTCTAAGCATCTCATGAACCCTAAACCCTTAAAACCCATATATATTTGTTATTCTAAGCATCTCATGAACCTAGAAACCCTAAACCATAAACCATATTCAACCTAAAGACTAGGAGATGAACCCTAAACCATTAACCCATATAGATTTGTTATTCTAAGCATCTCATGAACCCTAAACCCTTAAAACCCATATAGATTTTCTATTATAAGCATCTCATGAACCCTAGAAACCCTAAACCCTATACCATATGACCTAAAGACTAGAAGATGAACCCTAAACCATTAAACCATATAGATTTCTATTCTAAGCATCTCATGAACCCTCGAGAGACTTAAATGGATTCAAGTGGATGGATTAAGGCTAGATATACAAGGATATGGATTAAGGGGTCCTAAGAGCATGGCTTAAGGAGTGTTGAGAGACTGAATTAAGGGGATGCAAGTGGATAGATTAAGGGTAGATATACAAGGATATGGATTAAGGGGTCCTAAGAGGATGGCTTAAGGGGTGTTGAGAGAGAGACTTAAGGGGATGCAAGTGGATGGATTAAGGGTAGATATATGAGGATATGGATTAAGGGTGTAAGAGAGAGTGACTTAAGGGGATGCAAGTGGATAGATTAAGGGTAGATATACGAGGATATGGATTAAGAGATCCTAAGAGGATGGCTTAAGGGTAGATATATGAGGTATGGATTAAGGGGTCCTAAGAGGATGGCTTAAGGGGTGTTGAGAGAGTGACTTAAGGGGATGCAAGTGGATGGATTAAGGGTAGATATATGAGGATATGGATTAAGGGGTCCTAAGAGGATGGCTTAAGGGGTGTTAAGAGAGTGACTTAAGGGGATGCAAGAGGATGGATTAAGGGTAGATATACGAGGATATGGATTAAGGGGTCCTAATAGAATAACTTAAGGGGAATTAATAGAGAGACTTAAGGGGATGCAAGAGGATGGATTAATGGTACATAAGAGGATGGCTTAAGGGGTTTAAGAGAATAGATTAAGGGGATATGAAATCAATTATATTTTTTTTTATAAAATGACAATGAATTAAATTTAGTTTTATATTTATACTATCAATTAAATGTATCTAGAACTATATATAGTTACCAGTCTCTAGATTTGAATTCCATTGTAATATATGTGAATCTCCTCTCTTTTTTGTAAAGCATCTAGTTTTGGGAGACCTGAAACAAAAAATGATGTAAAAATTTAATTAAGAAATGACTAAAGACAAATATATATATCAATTAAATATATATACAACTATATACTTACCAATATTTATTTACTCCGTTGTAGCATCTGCATCCTCTCTTTTTTGTAATGCATCTATGATTGTATCATGATCATCAATTGAAAGTTTCCATAAAACTTTATTAGTAGGCCTCCCTTGATATCTAACTAGTTTTGTATTGGTTGCCAAAATCAAATGTGAATAATGTATAATCTTCTTGTGTCTTTCATAATCTTCAAATGCAAGCAAGCCATTCTTTCTTATCAAATATTTTCGAAGCCAAGTGCCAACAACAACCACTAAACTAGTTGGATACTCAAAGTTGTCATCATCCACTCTAGGATGTACCAAATTATGTTTTCTCTCAACACATCTAGCCAACCAATACTCTGTCTCCTCTTCATTCCCCTTAGGTGCAACAACAACATACACATGTCCTGCAAAAATAAATAAAAAATTCAATAAAGAGTGACTTATATTTAATTCACATATAAAAATCCATACATATAAAATTCAACTCAATAAATAATGTACCTTCTTGTACAAGATCCAAAACACAATCATAATCATCTGATGCAAACACTTGATTATCTTCAATTTTCGTTCCATGTTGAACATGTGTCGATGTAGGTGTTAAGTCTCGTTGTTGCCATTGTTCGACCCATTCTATATTTTCACATGCCTCCCAATCACCTGCAATACAAAATTGACAAAAGCATGCCAACTCCCTTGTCCATATTGTCCATGCATTCGAACTCTTAAACAAATTCCATTTTGTAGATCCATTAATTGTTTCACAATCTTGTCGAGAAAAAATATCATTTTCTTCAACTAACCAAAAGAAGCGTCAAATTATTGAGCTCTCACTTGTTCTTGTAGATAATTTGGTATTGCACCAATCTACAATTGCACATGCATCTCTAAATTTCATAGCATCCTCAAATTTTAGTTGCTCTCTAGCAAGAGCTCTTTTCACACATGCACTTGCTCCATTGTGTTCTCCCTTACCATGAACAACTTCAAAAAAACTCCATATGTGTTGGATATTATTTTCCTTATGAACTCTACATAACCAATAAAAAATTCTAGCATTTTTTAATTGACAGGTGTAATTATCCGACCATATGAGATGTTGTAGCATTTGAATTCCTCTCTTTTAAATTTTTATAAAAATATATCAAAACAATATTGAACAAACTTAGGTGAATGTAATCAATTATCACTTACATAAAAATGGTATTCTCTGAAAAAAATTCTATTATCTTCTCTACTATCATCTGCATGTCTATAAACAATATGAACAAATATAGCCACTTGCACTGAATTATAATACTGTGATTGAATTTCTTCTTGTGGAGCAAGAGTATAATTTTCAGCAAAATCAACAACTAACAATATAGTTCCAATTGGGAATGCGTTTTTACATAAACAAAATTTATTATCAAGCCAATAAGCATACTAAGAGTGTTGAACATATTTAGGTACAATCTTATCTTTAAATTCTTTAATAAATGCATGCACACTAAATTTTTCCACAATTAGCTCACAACGTTTTCCAGTCTTTCCATCTTTTAAAGAATACTCAACATTTTTTTTTTTTACATCACTAGTACACAAACAACAATTATATATGACTAAATAAACTACTAAAAATTGCATATAAATGACTAATTTTAGTCACATGACTATTAGTGGTTTATTTGTAGTCATTTATAACACCACCAAATTTATGACTAAACTATTTTAGTCATTTATTTAGTCATTGATTTGGTTATTGATTTGGTCATTGATTTAGTCATTGATTTAGTCATTAATTTAGTCATTGATTTAGTCATTGATTTAGTTGTTAATTTAGTCATTAATTTAGTCATTGATTGTTGGTAACTAGTCATTTATTTATTCATATATTTAGTAATTAATTTAGTCATATATTTAGTCATTAATTTAGTCGTATATTTAGTCATTAATTTAGTCATTACTTTAGTCATTATTTTAGTCATTGATTTAGTCATTGATTTAGTCATATATTTAGTCATTAATTTTAATAATTTAGTCATTTTTATTTACTGGTTTCCATTAATAAAAAATATTACTTATCAACTATCTAAAATATTTGCACAATAAAACAACAATGAGAAGGTAAAAATAGCTTATTTTATTAATAAAAAAGATATTACATTCAGTTGTGTAAGCTTGAAAATGGAGTTACAATTTGTTGTACCAACATGAAAGAACTTGAAAAGATTACAATACATTGCTGAGAGAGAAAATAACTAGCTGAAATCTACTCCAAAACCTTGCCTTTATGTTGTTCAACAACTTACAAAAGAATAGGAACATGACTGTTCTTTTATATCATAACCTATAGTCCCTTACCCTTGTAATGCTTGTTGATCCTCTAACTGTCATTTGTGCATGACTATTCTTTTATATCATAACCTGTAGTCCCTTACCCTTGTAATGCATAAGTACATGATACATCTTTGCAAAGGAAATTTTATTCTATGATTTTGATAAAGCTCCAATCATTTGTAGGCTGCCCTCATTCAAACTAACCATGCACAAAGATATTCAAACTCTCTTGCCTACTGTAGCTCTTTATGGAAACTCTGCTACCACCTCCACTATCCCATCCCTTACCTCTAGAAGCACTTATCATACCTGTTCCCTTCCTACACAAGGCAAAAAAGAGTCCCTCAATGCTACAATCAGTAAAACCAATCTAAATGTAAGCAAAGAAAGTGCATCCATGGTTAGTGTAAGCAATAACCTTAAATTTGAAATAATTCAATGGGTCTATACTAAAGTACCAAAGCATTAAGGAGATTTTAAATTTTATACCATGTTCATATCCTAGAAAGATTAATGACTTACGTCAAGATAATGACTTCCATGGGTCATTATCAGTTAAAATTTCTTGCATTTGTTAAATATCTATCATGAACATAACATCTTAAAAGAATATTTCCTTGCTATTAAAACAAAAGTGATCAAGGTATCAACTCTAATAAAGAAACTACCATCAATCTAAGCCAACATAAATATAAGCAGAAGTGGTGTTTACAACCAAACAATAACATTAGTTGTTGCTATGTAAGCAAAATATAACAAAACATGCCAAGAGATTGTAGACCAATATCAATGATTGCTTTATTCATTAGGAGTAGTGCTTGTACACAAAATATAGACCAGGAAACATCTATCAAGATTGGACTACTTTCCTAGACTAGGAAAAACATGTATAAAATGCCTAATAGTTGTCAAATATAACACAACCATCAACAATTACCTTAAGTCAAATCATAGCAACTACGCACAAGTCAACAAGGAATTAGCATAAAATTAGTTTACAAACAAAATACAAAAACTTAACAAGTTAATTTATACAAACTACATCCTCCCCCCCATTCAAACTTGCTTTGCAATGCTAACATCTTCAGCATATGCATCTTGAATGTTTTCAACAAGCCTATGAAGAAAGATATTTGAAACTCCTCCTACAACCACAATAAATGGACCAGTAGCTAGAGTTACAAGGGAAATTTTCCAATTGTTTATGAATCCCACTACAAGACCTCCAAAAAATATTGCCATGTTATGGACATAATTTCCCACTTGGTTCATCAACTGAGTTATGTGCATCCCCAAGGAAAGTTTTGAATTGTTGAGTACACAAAGAAATGGGGACATGCTTAGTTTGATATATCACTGAGAAATGGGGATAGGATCAATATAATAAACAATGGGATAAGATTAGTTTGATACATAATTGCAATGGGGACAAACTCTACATGAAGGTTGTGATTGCAACATTTAGGAATTGTTGAGAAGATACTTGGAGACGAGTCTTGGTTTTATTTAATTATTTTAAGCACTTTGGCATTTTATAAAATTTTAACCAATGTATTTCATCTTTAAGAATTTAACGAATCCATAACCTATAACTCTTTTCAGAACCATTTTCATGGTAAATGAATTAAGCTATGTTTTAATATAAGATTATACCCATCAAGTTATAGACAAAGATACAATGCTATCCATTTAGCCAAAAAGATAATCATACTGGATAGAGTCACAACATCTTTGGTCAACAATAATCCTAGATTAGACATGCTATCAAGACAAAACATCTAATATCAAGATAAAACACCTAATATCAAAATGGGGATCTAAAGTTGATCACAAATTCTATCTCAATTGAGTTAGTATAGCATATATAAATAAATTGAAAATTTTGCCTTATTGTTGCATTTATACAGGTTAAAAGGACAAAGAAATAGAGTACCTTGAGAGCTCTCCCAAAAAGTAGTAGGAATCCCATGTTGCAGAGTATGAAATATGCAAACTGAAAATCCCACTTTCTGCAATGAATCTGAAAACCATCACAATAGGAAAAAAAGATTGAAATTTTATCACTGTAAAATAAAAAATATAAACAATAGCTATGATAACAACTATCTACTCATATAACTATCTATAAAAAGAAAGGTCAAATGATATGAATTACTATTATTAACTGTGTTTTGAGGCAAATATACATAAATATTACTATACAACCATCAAATTCAGTAGCTATTGCAGCTGTGCTGCTTGCATTGCTCATTGTCATGTTTTAGGGAGCTCTACAATGGTGTTGGTTAGTGTAGCTTTGCTATGCAGATATCCATTCATAACAACAAGGGAAAATATGTTATCAATAAGATATCAATATCAATGTTCAGGAATAAACCTAAAGATGGCTACATATGAAAGCAGAAAAATAAAGAATAAAATAGTTGTGCGATAATGACATTACTAATCTTCACCAATGCATTTCCCTAACAAGCGTGAACATAAATTCCATGTTTCTCCTAGACTTGAAGAAAAATAAATCAACAATATAAGATGTTAAAATATTCATTTAAAAGCAAACAAAATGCATAAGTAACATAATCCATTAAGTTCATAAATATTAAAAACATGTTACCTTTTGTATATACATTGAAAATGCATATTTGTGCTTGGAAATAGAGTTTTTCATGCTTAGCACCAAAGAATTAAATCAGATGTTTGTTTAAAAAATACTGAAAAATTCAGTATAACCCAGTAAAAATAAAAAAAAACCAACACATAATTCTAGGGAAACTTGCTAAAGTTTCCAGTAAGTAATAGATAAGTAACAAAAATATAGACAGGTCTAAAAGGTATCAAGGTAAATAATAAATGAACAATACTACTTTGAATAAAGTAATTCATATAAGTGGGTTATTTGTTATAAGCTACATCCACATATACCCTTGGATATATTATTCAATATCCCTAGAAAGAAGTTTATTGTTGAAGGGAAATTAGAGCACTTGTATAACTATGCACTGGATCCAAGCTTGTCTTGGAGCAATGCCATTACCTTGTACACCTAACTGCAAACTAGTTTAAAAGTGCGGAATTGAATGTTGATCATCTAGGAGTAGTCTAGTACGAGTTATATTACTAATTCTAAGAATGCTCCCAACACAGTGTCTAGTAATTGGAGGAGATCACCACATTGGTGAAGTCCATTAAAGATGTTTGTTTGAATATTATTATATTACCAAAAACTAAGTGATACAGAGCCTGATTCCTATCCAATCATATAGAGGAGATCTATATGACATAAAGTACTCATGAAGTTATGCAAGAAGCTAGAAAAATTATTGAGAACCTTTACACATTGCCATGCCAAAAGTCTAGATGGAGTATTATGGGGCTGTGGGACACAGGGTAAAGGTCATCCTAATGAAAATGCTAATGCAAAGACAATGGAGGATAATTAGACTGATAATGAATCATGCTTTCCCTATTTTAGATATGAGATAAAGTTGTAATAAGGAGGCTAGAGACTGAGGCCTAGCCCCTCAATGTTTGTTTGTTCTATGAACCTTCTTGGTGGATGTCAACCACCCATTTTTCGATCCCGTACTTCCTGTGTAACTATGGGGTTTATTTACTTTTTTTATTTTAAAAATATTATGTCAATCAAAAATAAAAAAAAATCAAAATGCAAAAAAAACATTAAAAAAAATAGTTTACACCTTCACTGTTTGGAATATCCTCTTCCTGTGTTAATGAATACCTATGTCCATCCTTGGTCAATACATTTGTGTATTGCAAAATATTTAGAACTGAGATATTAAGAAAATACAATTAGCATGTTTCTATTGATATGCTGGCCTGGACATAAAAGAGCAAAATCCCTTTCTCAGGTATGAGAAAAAATAACTAATACATTAATAATCAAAATCCATTCTCACATATGATTTCACCTTGAAATTTAATACTTCAGATCTACCATTTCATTTAATTTTTCCCAAAAAAAAATTATTTTCATAATTTCAAAATCCTGAAAAAGTCAGTTAAAAATAAACTTAGAACTGGCAGACAATAGACTATCAATATAGGACCTAGGTAATCTGCTACAAGATTTGTGGTAGATACCATAACTGTAATGAAATAGAAGCATCAAATGGAACATAGGAACGAGCCTTCAGGCCCAATAATCAAAGTCTTTCAGCTACTAGTTCATCAAAAAAGTCAACTAGTTCAGGAAACACAACTTCTAGCCAAGCAATAGCAAAACTAGCATTACTTGAAGCCTTAGAACCAATAGAATGTGAGTTTCCCCCTCTCATGGGAAAGGATGGCCTTCATGTATGTATATTGATGCGTTAATGGAAGTCTACATGGTTATGCTATCTATGTGTTTTTCTCTTGTGGCAAAGATGGCCTTCATGTATGTATGTTGATGAGTTGATGGAAGTCCACATGTTTGTGGTATCTCTGTGTTTGTCTCTTGTGTTCTATACATGGTTGATAGAAGAGCCACTTTTCACTTTATTATTGTTCATCATTTTTCTTTACATGCTACTCTATTTTTTACACTCAACTTCAAAAATGATTTGCATGCCCCCTCAAAAAGTGGAAGCTAATTTTAAGAGAATATAATTTTTATAGATAAAAGTAAGTTCTCATGTGAACTATGCAATTTGATAGTGGAAACTTTGAAAATAAAAGATCAATTTTAACATCTCATAATGAAAAAGAAAAGAATAAACAGACCTCGATTCAAAGTTCTCTATATAAATCCCCAACTTTTGCAACAAAAGATGGATATGCTTTTCCATAATTAGCCTAAAAAAGAACATAATCATTGTTAGTCAACAAACAACCAATGCAAAATTACATAGATAGTCACAAATGAAAATAGACTTATCTGCATACATATAGTCTTTGAATTTGGCTCTCATTTTCCCATTCAAGAGCTTGCACTACAAGCCAAGAGCATTTAAAGTCTTCAATGTCCATTCCTATCTACATGTACCAACTCCAAAAATAGAATAGTAAGTCTATGATTAACATAGAAATTATTAAAACATATTTCATCACAACCAAAATTTGTTTAGATAGGTATTTTGGATTGTTGGCAATCAAATCAAGAGTCCACAAAGTGGTGAGCTGCAACCTGAAAATAAGGTTTTGACGAGGGTTTTAGAGCATGTTTTTAAAATGAAAATTATGGCCAAGATCATAATACTGAGCACATTTAATCAGTGAGACCCCAAAATGATAGGTCACACTCTCGTCGAACGGTACACCAAACACACGAACATTGGCCTATTGTTGGAACCACCACCCAAGTCCCGATGACAGGCACAAACTCCATCGATGACACCCCCATTGGACCATCGGGGGAATAGGAGACCTCGTCCCACTGATGGCCTGATGAAGCATATTGGGGAGAAAATTGATTATCGGTGGGAGTGAAGCATTAATTCTACTAATCATTTGATAACCCTTATTGTATTACAATTTACATATATAGTTGATCATTAGATGTGCATGGTTGAACTTCATGCCTGTGTTGGCTATATTGAGGACACCCTAAACATTATTACTAAGATGCTAGTTAAATTTGTGGTACATGTGAATCATATTTGAATATAGGCTGAGTATTTCCAGCAACACTGCTTTTTAAGTTGGATCCTAAAAATGCTGCAACTTATGTTCTTCTCTAAAACATTTGTACGAGGTTCAAATAGTAAAGAGATTGATGAAATATAGAGGAATTAAAAAGATACCTAGATGTAGTTGGATTGAAGGTTGTAAACTGGTACGCATTTTTTGTGTAGGAGACAGATCACATCCACAAACATGGCAGAGCTATGCAAAGTAGGAGAAATTGGTTTGGAAAATGAAGGTAGCAAGGTATAAAGAATCATTTATCTACCACCATAGTGAAAAGTTAGCAATTGCATTTGGTTTGTTAAACATGGCCCCTAGTACAAATATAAGTAGAAACAACCAAATGGATGCATATGCACGGATGAAGGGTAATATGCATTGAATCAATAATACAACTAAAGTTGTTTCTACTTACTATTTTCCCTTCAGAACCAACTCTTAGTGAAGGAAAAATCAATTGCAAAGCCACCACCCTCGCTATCGTCTGGTGAGTAGGAACATGCAAACATGACATACATTTTCCATTGATCAAGCTTGTTCTCAGTATCATGTGACTGCACTTCCTTTCCACCCAAATCTGATGGAGTTATTTTTCTAAGATGTTGTATCACCTCCAAGCTATGAAATTAGTTATAAGAGAAATACTATATATATGTGACTCATATCAGTGTGTTATTGTAGAAGATGACCAATTGATTAGTTTGTTTGAGCCTTTGGCTCTACTCAATATGTAGCATTTTCAATACAATCTTCATTTTTTGAGGAGTCAAAAATCCAACATATTTTTAGTGCAAGTGTCAATGGCACCTCTTATGTTTCTTATAATTAATCTGCCTACATCATCTAATGTCAATGATGACGATAATGCTCTTTATGAAGACCCATATAATGCTGACATTCAAGTTTGACAAATTGACATGAAGTAATATTTTTATTTTCTAATGGTACTTTTTTTTACTAAATGCATGTTATGTGGCATTTTGAACTTATTTCCTATTTTTTGGCTACAAATATGTGTATATTTGTGATTTTTGTATGTTTTTTGTATAGTCATACCCAAAATGAACCAACCCACCCCGCCCACAAAAAATGTCATACTAGCATACCCGAAACCCTATACCCTAGCCTAAACCAATAACTTAGTATAATACATGAACCAATCTAATATGACATGAAATATATATCAAATCAACATTAAATTGAGGCTTTAAGTTGTCCAAAAAAAAGAAAAAATTGGAACTTCAAGCACAAAAATTTCAAATTCACATGAAAATCCACTCATGTAGGTGTACTAAATTATTTATGAATATCCTATAACCACAAGTGTACAAAACTTGATTAACTTACCGTCCAAAATCAAAATAAATTCAATGGCCTTCAAAAGAATGCTTACCCATGAAGACATAGTTCAATATTTGGATATGTTTTTGTTTCCCTTATGAATATTACACGCGTACTCTGCGTGAATGTGCATATTTATTAATATGTTGAAATCTTTTTAGTCGAGGAATACATACCCGTTCACCAATATGACAATCCCAATTTTTACACCTAGTGAACTTTCAACCAATGACCTAGAAGGAAGCTGTATTTTGACAAGAACATGATGTACACCTGCAAATTCAGTTGCCATTTTGTTATCAACATATTCCAAAAAAATTCCCATCTTTCAGTTATAAAAAAATGCATTTCAAGTACTATTTATGAAATGAAATGTTGATATGCCCTTGTTTATCATCATTAAATATTCCTATAGCTGAACATAAGAATAGAAAAGAATGGCAAATAGCTAGCCAACTGGAAGGAAGAAATTTATAGATAAAAATAACACAACTATGTCAAAATTGAAAGGAGTCATTTGAAAGAAGTCATTTGAAGCAAAGTGTTATTACCCATGCTCCCAAAAATAGCTTAAGGCTAGGTCAAGGTAACTGCTAATAAAGATTCTCCTTTGGTAGCTTAAGAAATCATTCATATCAGAACAAAAGTTGTACATAACTAACATGTATGTTTTGATGAAGGTATAGTTTCAAAATTAAATTTCATAGTAAGAGTTGTAAAAATATATAACTAGGCATCGAATATGGCCAATTTAAATAAACACATTATCCTAGACTTTTACATATATACCAAAAACTTGCATCGTATATGAAGAAAAAAATGGTTGCTTTTCATTGTTCTACGGTAAATCAACATGTCAGAAGACTTCCTAATGAATCTAGATAAGCTAGCTATTCAAAAGCAAATGTTAATGCCAATCACAACAAAAATGTTGTTGACTACAATATTTTTAAACAAATGATTTGAATGCCCAATTTGACAAATAAGATTCCCTTCCTAAGATGATGCAGTGCAAAGGATCCTCACTCAATCACATGAATACAAATTCCTCAATTAGGGATTCAATCCCTCTAACTCTTCAAGTTTCACTAGAAATCTTCACACAAACAATGACTTAACATAGCACCATTTATGTTTTTAACTCCTTTGACCAAACTAGACTTCTCAAGACCTTTTCACCCTTTAGGAACTCTATCTCAACAAAACCAATCACTCACCAAAGTCTTCCCTTCAATATATTCATCATTCCTTCATTGTATCTTCAAATTCCTAGTAACCAAGCAACAACAAACTGTCAAACATATCTCCTAATGCAGATCAAAACCCTAGACTGTGATGGACATTTTGGACACCCATTAAAGGTTTTTAAATCATATCTAAAAACCAACATAGGTTAGTTTGAGAAACAGATTCAAAAACATGACTGTCCATGTTGCAATAAAGCCTAATTAGGCTTGATACAAACAATGTCAATTGACGGGTCAATAGTTCTGTTCAGGTTGCTAGAGAATAGGCTAAAAATTATCTCAAAAATAAAATCATTGGTATTATGAGTGAATAATTTGCATTTGAAAGAACTGAGTAGAATTATAATTAACACTATCAG
>VDFB02004074.1:0-16168 GCA_007258455.2 Sequoia sempervirens | reverse complement strand
AGCCTAAATTGTTTTCTATTGATAGAGAAGGTGACACTAAAATTATGGGAGGGCTTTTAGAAGCTGTTGAAAAGTATGAATCAAATCCATCAATTTCAGCACTAATCAGAAGTCAATTTTGGGTATACAAAAGAGGAGAAGGGATGTTTGGAATGTCAGCAGCCAAATATGACATGACACATGTACCTGCATATACATGGTGGATGACCTATGGAGCACAAACTCCTGAGCTACAAAGGTTTGCTATTCGAGTTTTGAGTCAGGGAGCAAGTTCATCAGCTTGTGAGAGGAACTGGAGTTGCTTTGACCACATCCATTCCAAAAAGAGGAATAAATTGTTGTCCGGAAAGTTGGGAGATCTTGTCTATGTTCGCAGCAATTTAAAATTGCTCACGAACAAATCAGCAAAGGACTCTTCATCACAACAAATTCGTGAAGACATAGCAGCACTAGATGCAGATGAGCCTGACTTTGCAGATGAAGAATTGAGTACTGATACAGATGATGATGAGCCAAGTGCTCTTGATGACTTGGAGCTTTTTTGAAGTTCTAAAGTCTTTACTGTTATTGTACCTTTTTGACAAAAGAACATCTTCACAATCGTGATTTCACATGTTTCTTATGGTTTATATTTTATAAATGTGTCATTTTTTTGTAATGATTCAAATATATGTATCAATGTTAAACTATTTAGAGAATTGTATGGAGATATTACTTATATTTATAAAAAAAATAAAAAATTTACATGAGTCGAATTTTATTCGAATTTTATACTTTTCGAATTTTTTCCTTTACCTAATTTCAATATCGTTGCTCTAATCTGACTGACTCAACCTCGTGACTTAGGACTTATACTTGCATACAATCCTAAGTCGCACCGCCGGAAGTGCTATAGTGAAGTTTGCCAGGAGACATGGAGTCACAATTGTAGAAACACAAATTGGGGAGGATTTTTGACATGGCCGAAACCAACAACATGGCAGAGCTATTAAAATATTTGCTGAGAAAATCAGTATCATTCAAGATATGAATCCATTACTACGGGCCTTCTTATATTTGGCAAAGCATTCAAAGCGGTTTGGAGTATTCAATGTTAGTCAAAATAGTCGTTATAGAAAAGCTACTGCAACCAAAGCATGATAAGGCATGAAGGTTTGACCAATCCACGTGGCTGACCATCGTTCTAACATCCAAGGTAAGGCTATCAAAAATAAGACAAGGAGACGTGAAAGGTTGCCGATTGGAGCAATTCGCATTATTTAGAATGGCAGACTGGCAATCTCTAGCAAGGAACAATATTACTAAATTAATTACTCCAAACAAACCATTAAGAGCATTAACTAGTAACAAAGAGACATGCCCTTATCAAAACGATGCAATAAAAGGCTATGTCTATTGGCCCAGAATAGAGATATAAAAAGGGAGACATTTCAATGAAAAGAAATAGGGGAATAGTGGGTGATATATAAACAGACTTGGAAGAACCGGGTATAGATTATAGGTGAAAATATATTTAAGGAGAATAAGGACATTCCTGTGGAATACAATATCAACTTGTATCCAATATCAGCACATTAATTGGGTGGAGCCAAGAATAAGGAACTTGATACTAGGCACACTTCAAGTGAAGTTATTTCACTTAGCCCATTAATAATCTAGTATTTCCAATATTAAACTAGACAGTTGCTTCACAATAGTTGTCTAATATATTATGTGTTGGTAACTAGGTTTTGCCATCTACTTAATATAATGAAGTATCCTTATAGGCTGATCTAACTGCTTCCTAGTCTAGGTCTAAACTGTGAATGTACTAGGCCTATAAACTATTGTTTGAAAACATACTAGGGTAGAGAATCTGAGTACTTAAAATTGCTGCAAATATGATTGTTTTCAACACTCCGGCGAGCCAAATTTTTCGCTTTTTACAATTTCAAATTACAGCAAAGGCACCTTAAGGTTAGAGGAACCGTAACGAGCAACTCTAACTGTAGATGATACTAAGATGCATGAAAGCAATACTGGTCGAAAGGATCTAAATTGAATCATGAGGCCGTAGAATCCTCTAACCAAGATACCGATGACATGGAAACGAGGGTCTTCTATTCTAAATGCAGAAAAGAACTCAACGTCAAGTATGTGCTACCCAATCCAATGCGGAGTGAGGGGCGACCATATGACGGAGTGATTACAATAAAACAACTTGAAAGAGAAATGCTGAAGCTAGAAAACACTCAACACCCAGAATGTGCTTGCTGACCCAAGATGGGAGAGTAGCTACCATAGGGTGGAGTTATAACTAATTCACTAGTATAGAAAGCAAGAACGTGAATTACAATTAATGACAAAGCAATATTAGAGAATACTGGTCAGTACTACTGCCAGTTTACAAAATGTAATTCTTGCCTGCAATGTCAATACATCAAAGTCCTTCCAGATGGAGCAATCAACAATAAATTTGTTACCAGCTCTAAATAAACCACCATGTCAAAAACCCAAGTCAGAAAATGCAGATTTCTTGGACTGTCATAATCAGATCTGCACTTTTCACAAAAATCAGCAGCTTACATCCACAATGATTTGTTCATAACTTTCTCAAATGTTATCCGATTGATGCAAGATAAGATGCATTACTCTCTCAAGGTATAGGCGACCCTTTCAAGACACTAAAACTGAACATAGAGACCCTAATTTAATTTACACGGATTTCAATGCAATTCTAAAAGGTACGGCCAAGCTGGAAAGTTCGACTTGGCTTTTAAAATTAAATACAACACCATAAAATCTGAGATTTGAGACACAAATTCGCCTCTCCTAGACAATGCTATAAATGCAATACCCAGAACTATTTTTTTTGTCTTTTTTGAGATATGAATAAAACATGAAATCTGCTGTATCAAATCAGCAACTCCAGAAAATACATCTAATATGCAGAAATCAGAAACTAAGAATTACAATGACTTCTACGATGCACAAAAACCAATGAACTCACAAATCTATCTTAAATAATCGAACCTCTCCACTAGGTGCTGTCTCTCAAGCACGAAGTCGAGCCCAGACTAGGAGGCATTCATTCCTCGAAGCAATTCCGCAACCGTTTCGGCAGCATAACATTAGCATAGACCAAAGATGCCAAATGATGATCAAAGCCTTCCTTTTATAACTTTCTCGTTGACTTCTCCAAACCCTAATCTCCTCTTCAAGGCAAAAACCCTAATCTCTTTCAAGGATGGCGTCCATTTCCTTCAAGCTCAATATTGACTTTATAATTAAAATCAATACTTTAATAATTGCGTCCCCTTTATAGCTTGTTTTGACTTCGGATAAAATGTAAAAAATAAAATAATCTTTAATGAGGCGCCACCCTCAAAAAGCCCACTTTTCAAAACAACATAAAGTCAATAGACTAGGCCAAGGGGTCAATGTCCGAATATAATATTAAAACTTGACTTTTTAATTAATTATATCAACTTATCTCTCCAATTTTGCCCTGAAGCCAATAATAACCAAGTCAACTGATCAAACTGACATAGGAAGTCAACCATGTTGGACCCAACTGCTAAACTGCCAAAAATAGAATTTACTAAAAATAGTAAATTCGGGGAAATGCTCAGAATGCCGAGATGAACACACCACTGCGAAGCTCTCTGAAAACCCAGAAAGGATCCCCATTGAATCCATCATCTCTGAGCAATAACCTCCTCAAAAATAGGAAACCCTAATTTATCTTCCGACTAGCCTTCGGGTTCCCAAAGAAAAGGCCAACGGTCACTGGAAAGATCAGGTTTGAGAAGGGGACATTACAATCCGCCCTTCCCAAAATTGCTTGTCCTCAAGCAATACCACCACAATTCCAGAAATTTGAAGACTAATCCATACGCAACAAGTATGATCCTTGGTTCCCAAATACGTCTCAGGAAAAACCCACCATGCCGATGCTGCACTACTCTGATCACATCAATGAAAATATCATGCCAATGCTGCACTGACTCCCCTTGTAACTCCAAACTGTTACCATCTATGATACTCAAACTGGAAGATCTTAAAGGAGGGAAATCAAAATCATGCAACATCTCATGTCCACGATGCCCCGAATTAACAGTATCAACCATACTACTGTCAATCAGAATTCTAAGCAATAGGAAAGATAGTCTACTCAAATCAAACTTGAACTCTTCAGCATACCTCCACATGATAACAAACGGAACCATGACTGCAAATGTGACATCTTCAAATCTTTTTGCAAAGAGGAAGGCAATCCTTTGCAAAAGCTCAACAAATTCAAACTCAGGACTCCACATGAATTCCCTATGCCTCAACTGAATTATCATGGCACAACTATGAAGTCTGAAGAATTTTTTCACAATTCCAACCCTAAGAGTCTCAAAATATAGATTCAAAGTATGGGGTAGCTCATTGTCATGAACCAATGATGAAAATAAACCATCAGAATTTGCATTACAAACCTCCAAAGTGGCTGAAAAACACGCTAAAGCCATCTCCATCAGAAAACTACCACTTCTTTGACCAGGAGTGAGGTACCAACTCTCCTGAATGAAAGTAACTCCATAAGTAAGGTGGCTGGTCTGCCTCCAACCAGCAAACTCGTGTCTCAAAATCTGCCCTTGTCTGAGCTGAAAGTCACTTCCAAGAACTACCGATCGTTGATCTTTCCAACCCATATTCAAAATTTCTCGCCAATCCATTTGTTGATGAACAAACGGAACCATCAAGTAGCTGGAAATGAAGGGAACAACATAAACAAGTCTGGAAATTTGTTCCTTATCCCTCCAAGAGTCTTTTCCATAAGTAATAAACTCTAACAACCCAAGTTGAGAATCCCAAGCATGGATACCCAACTGAAAGTGATTTTCAACACACTGAAAAGAAATCTCTACACATTCCCAAGTGCTAGTGAGAACCAAGTGCCTTCTCATGAAACTGATGCCCCATCTAGTAAATCCTTGAAGCTTAACCATGAAAGCTTCCACATTAAGGGAGTATGAAACATAGAGTGGCTTCAAATTCAGCTCCCAAAACTGATCAAAATGATTCCAAACATCATTCCACCCAAGGGATGGATTGTCAAGAGTGCAACTACCAAAGTCTAGTTCACCTTTTTCCCATTCCTCCTGAGTAGTAGGTCTGAAATCTTCACTCGTTGCTGCTGTGATGAAGTTACCAACAGCTACCAAGACTTGTCTCTTCAACACCTTGATGTCATAGATGTTGAAATTACCTTGCTTCGTCACCTCCCATGTAGAACCTTCATCCTCAAAGCCACTTATGCATCCATTACTACTCAACATATGTGGCACATCCTCATGGAGTGATATCGAAGCATCCAAGCATTGGAAACCAGAATCAGTTTCATTCTCCATTTCATCCTCTACTTCATAGAGAGGATTATCATAACTTTTCTCATCACCTTCTTGAAAAAGAGGATTGTCATAAACTTGAAAGTCATTCCTTCCATCTTGCTGCTCCAAATCTGCACATGCAACTTCTGACTTTCTTGAAATGCTTTCAAGATCAAACTCCTCTTGAAGATAGTCAAAATCTCCAACCACTTGATTGATTTTTTTAGCTCTTTGTGCATCCTCTTGCTCCTTGAAAAGTTTGAAATCTGCAAACTGGTTTGCAACCTCTGTTAGATCCAACTGAGTTTCTTTCAACTTGTCCTTTGTTGATTTAAGCTCCAAGGTGAGCTCATCAACCATACTCTCCCTTTCTTCGAAAACAATGAAGGCCTTCTTTGCAGATTCAACTGCATGATCTCTATCTTCAATCAAGCCTATGTACTCAGACTTCAAGGTCTCCAATGAGTTTCTGATAAGTTGCAACTTGGGAAGAGCAACTTCATATTTCACTCCTCTTTGTCTCTCTTCAAGCTGAGCATCCCAAATAAGCCCTTCAATCAGACTATGTGTGCGATCAAATCTAGATAGAGCTCGCACTTCATCTTCAACGGACACCTCAGGTTGGCCTTCACACTCATAAGAATGCGAAGATGGTGAATTGCTGATAGGCTGTAACTGAAAATCAGAACTTTGTTTCACGCTTTTGCTGCCCTCATTGTTGCTCCAACATTCTTGTACTTCACCACCAACTAGTGGGGAATGCTCAATGTCTTGGAAAACATCATACTCCACTAAGCCTTCAACTCGTTGATTGCAATCAGCTTCATGTCTTGATAAATTAGATTTGTGTTTGGTAATTACTCCAACCCTTTCATCTTCAAGAGCCATATGGCCCTCAAACTCTGTTTCCTCTTCCATGTTACTCTGATCAAACTTGAAAGCAGCCCCAAACTTAAGCATATTAACACCATTGTCTGCTGATAGAGAACCCTTATCAAGTTCTATTTCTTCATCTGGATCAAAGGGAAATTCATCCCATACCGGTTTGTCATCACTAAGTACCTTCACACCTGGATCCCAAATGGTGAGAGGCTGATTGTTTTGATCATAAGAAGAGTGTTCTTTGTGCAACATTTGGAGTGTTGATTCTTGGAATAGGTCAACTCCCAAATCACTAAAGCTGATGTCTTCATAAGTACCTCCCTCCAATGGTTGGGTCTGAAGTTCAAACTCAAAACCACCCTTAGCATTGTCACCGAAAGGAAGTAAGGAATCTTTAGAGCTAGCTGTTTGAAATTTTTTATCATCCTTATCGTCAATGAACCTATCATCTATAGGTATGTTTCTGATCTCATCATGAACAGTCATATGCATGCCATAGAGGTCTTCTTGATCACTTGTAATAAATTCATCTTGTGAAAACTCTTGAGGAGTTTGAACAGCAACAAGAGGAAAACTATCTATCACTAAATCTTCAACAAGAGGAGGTACAAACACCTCGAAATCATTACCAACATCCTTTGTGAAGCCCTTAGTCTCAAAACCTTCATGAGATGAATCCAAATTAGAATTCAAGTCTGCTGCTATATTCTTTTCACCGAACTGATCTACATCACTTGCTATCACATGCAAGTCAAGGGGAGTATTATGGGGCTCTCCCGCACACTCCTCATCTGTCAAGGTTTTTTCATCCACCGCCCTATCATTTTTAGGCAAAATGAGCACCCCGCTTGTGCCATCTTCAACACTAGTTGACTGATTTTTTTCTTCATTCTGCTTACTTGGGGGCTGCAACCTACAAACAAGCATTTCTTCTACCTTCCTTGCACCTACAACCATGGCATGTTCTGCTTCCTCCTTAATCATTTTCTTGATGTAGTTGACCATAGCCCGCTTTCCAGGGTGATAATCCCCCTCACAAGTCAAAAAGGTGTCAAATGAAACATCATTCTTAATCTCATCTGTCAAGCTCTGATAATCTCTGTAGAGTATGTCAGCCTCGTGTTCACATTTCCTCTTGAACTGGCATTCTTTAGAAACCCCAATCAAATCCGACTTCTCAGACTTAGCATAAATCTTTCTGATTCCACACCTTAACTCTGGATCCTTCAATAGCATATACACATCATGCATTAACTCAAGTAGAGACTTCTCTGAAGTCATCTTTCTCTGTCAAGTGAACTCTGATGGGCACAGGATGGCAGGATCTTGGCTCTGATACCACTGAAATATTCCGAGCCAAATTTTTCGTTTTTTACAATTTCAAATTACAAAGCAGTGCACCCGTTAAGGTTAGAGGAGAAAACCAAAACGTGCAAGAAAGCAACTCTAACCAGGATGGCGCCGAAGATGGCGAGCATTGGTCAGAGGATCTAAATTGAACTGCTTATACTGTAACTCTAACCAGTATGGCGCCGATGATGGCGAGCATTGGTCAGAGGGTCTTCTATTCTAAATGCAGGAAAGAACTCAACGTCAAGTATGTGCTACCCAATCCAATGCGGAGTGAGGGGCGACCATATGACGGAGTGATTACAATAAAACAACTTGAAAGAGAAATGCTGAAGCTGGAAAACACTCAACACCCAGAATGTGCTTGCTGACCCAAGATGGGAGAGTAGCTACCATAGGGCGGAGTTATAACTAATTCACTAGTATAGAAAGCAAGAACGTGAATTACAATTAATGACAAAGCAATATTAGAGAATACTGGTCAGTACTACTGCCAGTTTACAAAATGTAATTCTTGCCTGCAATGTCAATACATCAAAGTCCTTCCAGATGGAGCAATCAACAATAAATCTGTTACCAGCTCTAAATAAACCACCATGTCAAAAACCCAAGTCAGAAAATGCAGATTTCTTGGACTGTCATAATCAGATCTGCACTTTTCACAAAAATCAGCAGCTTACATCCACAATGATTTGTTCATAACTTTCTCAAATGTTATCCGATTGATGCAAGATAAGATGCATTACTCTCTCAAGGTATAGGCGACCCTTTCAAGACACTAAAACTGAACATAGAGACCCTAATTTAATTTACACGGATTTCAATGCAATTCTAAAAGGTACGGCCAAGCTGGAAAGTTCGACTTAGCTTTTAAAATTAAATACAACACCATAAAATCTGAGATTTGAGACACAAATTCGCCTCTCCTAGACAATGCTATAAATGCAATACCCAGAACTATTTTTTTTGTCTTTTTTGAGATATGAATAAAACATGAAATCTGCTGTATCAAATCAGCAACTCCAGAAAATACATCTAATATGCAGAAATCAGAAACTAAGAATTACAATGACTTCTACGATGCACAAAAACCAATGAACTCACAAATCTATCTTAAATAATCGAACCTCTCCACTAGGTGCTGTCTCTCAAGCACGAAGTTGAGCCCAGACTAGGAGGCATTCATTCCTCGAAGCAATTCCGCAACCGTTTCGGCAGCATAACATTAGCATAGACCAAAGATACCAAATGATGATCAAAGCCTTCCTTTTATAACTTTCTCGTTGACTTCTCAAAACCCTAATCTCCTCTTCAAGGCAAAAACCCTAATCTCTTTCAAGGATGGCGTCCATTTCCTTCAAGCTCAATATTGACTTTATAATTAAAATCAATACTTTAATAATTGCATCCCCTTTATAGCTTGTTTTGACTTTGGATAAAATGTAAAATATAAAATAATCTTTAATGATTATAAATAGGTTCCCAAAGAAAAAGGCCAACGGTCATGGAAAGATCGTTTGAGAAGGACATTACAATGTACTAGGCCTATAAACTATTGTTTGAAAACATACTAGGGTAGAGAATCTGAGTACTTAAAATTGCTGCAAATATGATTGTTTTCTGAAGATCTATATGATGCCTTCTTCTGTTCATATGTGCCATGTAGTGGAAAGTTGAAAGGACTAACATTATGAAATATATACATTTCTTTATTAACTCAGAATTGAATGCACTAAGTAATCATGCTTATCTGATTATTGATGTAAGATTTCATGAAAGCTATCATGATTATAATTCTATGGATTAATATTGATTTCTCTTAGTATTATATTGATTTTAGGCAATGACTTGTTTATGAAATTAACACTAAATGAATGCAAATATGTTTAAGACTGTCTTCTCCGTGTTTGTAAGCTTAATGGGAGGAAGGGTGTGAGGGAAGTGGTGCCTAAAAACCCCACTCAAGTCTGCCCCCGGAACCCAAGGCAGGGATGGGCCCTGGAGGGGTGGAAATTCCACTCATTGTCTGCCCAGTCCCAAGGCATGGGTAGGCCATGGAGGGGTGGGGGTCCCACTTAAGAATCTGTCGAGGCCATGGAGGGGTGGTAGGCCTAGACTACTTATACGCTCCCTCGACTGTCCCCAATAAGTTAAGTGTCTTCTGAGGTGATGGCACGGGTAGAGAAAACAGGTACAAGTGTTTCCACTAAGCACGCCACTCCAGGGGTGGAATAGTCTTGGTCAGACGTTCCTGCCACTTGGGGCCAAGAGGTGGGTAGTCTTGGTCAGATGCTTGCACTCTTGGGCTTACATGGATAGCTTCAGGCGGATGTACTCATGCCACTCCTCCTATGTCTTCATTACGGCTTCTATGATTATGCTTATATTTGGATATCTAGATATTAATGCTAACAAACATGTGTATGTGTGTGGAAATATTGTTCATCTGATGAATGCAGATATCAATCAAAGATTGCTTCATTAGAGAGAACAGACATTTGAAAAGAAGAAACCCTAATCCCAAGCAAGAAGCGAAATCTAGGGAAAAGTCGGGTAAGGGACTTTTCATATTGTGTTATTTGTTATACTGTCATATTGTGTTCCTTACATATTGCCTCCTCAAACTAACTTGAATAACACTTGCAGATTCTCTCACAAAGTTTGGTTTGTCTTGTCCAATTGTCTTTCCTAAATATTTTCCTCCACAACCAATATGTTAGAAATATTTCATAGCTTATAGAAATTCAACTTCAAACTATTACCTGCATATTCAACTTCCTCACTTTTAAGGTTCTCAAGAAGAACTACTCTATTATCCTGAACTTCATGTATAGAAACATCATTTTGAATATCTCTAGATTTATTTATCTTTGACCATTGAATTTTAACACCAATGTACTCCATTTTAAATTGATTTGTATAAATTTTTATTGTGTCAATGCTTTCTCCACTTTTTGGAATCTCAATGCCCTTGTGAGCATTCATCCCCTTCTCATCCAATCTATCCATTCAAATAGTATCACAAATAAGCTTTGTTGATTGTCTAATCTATCCATTCTTTGACTTAAGTTATAATGTTTTATCATTTATTTTGATAACTTGAAGGTTTCCAAAAAGGTATTTAATTCCCCTTTTGGACACCTAGGAGAAATAAGGGGATCTTGCACATGAAAAAAGTTTTATTTTATTTCAAAAGGGAATTTGATGGAAAAGGTGATTAAATATTTGCACATAATGAATTGTCTAATTTAAAGCAAAAGTGTTTTTTTGAAAAAAGTATCCAAAAAAAAGCACTTTTGGGAAAAAAGAAAAAAGTGTTTTGAAAAAAAATGAAAAGCGAAAAAATTGTTTTTTTTCTAAAAAGCAACCAAAAAGTATAAAAAATGTTCTGTTTTTTAAACAAAAGCAATCAAAAAAGCTATAAAAAGAGTTGTCAGGGGCTCATTTGGACATGTTGAAGAATGATAATGTTATGCTGCCAAAATGGCTTTGGTTCTCTTCAATCTTGGAGGACGAAATCTCTTAAAGATTTCTAGTTTCGGAATTGCAAGATATTCCCTAGCTAGATTGTGGTGTCATTCCAACCAAGAATCACCATTGGAGTTGATTTGAAGTTTCAGTTTGGGTTTTCCAACATCGCCTATTTTGATGTGTTTTAGCATTACATTTTGGTGTGATTCCTTTTCAGATTGCAAGAGTGTTGAGTGTGGAGTTTGGAGTGCTTTTAGGGGGCCATACCATTGTTTCTACCTGCTGCAATTGTAGTTTCAGACCTGTAGATGTCTGATATACCTTTCAAAATAGTGATACACTCTTCTCATGAGTTTTGATGTCAGTTGGCATTGTTGTTTGGGTGCTAAGGTTGTTGGTGATCATTTAGGCACATTGGAGGTAGCTGGGTGAAGTTTCCTGAGTCATCTATCTCGCTGTCCAGACTACTGCAGCAAAGTTTCAAACTTATATCAAACTTTCATTTGCCATATTCTAAGGTATATTTGCTATTACAATGTTGATTGGTTAGTTTCTTGAGTTGGGGGTTCATTTGAGTTGCTTTAATCAGCTTCATATCACATTAATATTTGTAACAGCAGATATGTATTTGGTTTGAATATGAATTGTAAGAGCTAACATTGTAAAACTGGGTGGTAGTACCACCAGTGCTCTTGCTCTTGTTACTTGTTGCTACTTACCCCACTACATAAATGGCTCTTGTTACTCACCCTAGTAAATAAGTGGCTTTTTGGTACTCTCTCACCACTGAAAAGTGGTGTAAGAACCCTACTTCTCCCTGAGCTAATTTTGCAACTGCTAGTTTGATGTTTTTCGAATGTTTTGAAGTTTTCTTGAAATATTACCAGATAAGGCATAAAATTTACAGAACAAGGAAATACTGAAACACAATTATAATATTATTTCAGAGATATAAATGTCATGAAATTACATTGAAAGCATTCATACCCAGAAACAAACTTTTGATCTTGAAAAGATGATGAAACTCTTATTATGAACCTCTCCTATAAATCCAATGAAGCACAATGTTGACTCCTGGATAAAGCCAATCAGTTAAGCATCTTCAGCTGATAGTCTCAGAACCTCAAAATGTTGATACAATGAAGAAGATACGCTTTCCAATGCCAAATATGTAGAAATTGTAGAAACCCTAGGTTTTCTCTTCTCCACAACAAACATTCAAGTCAAATATCAAAATCCTGGATCCATACAATGGCCTTGGTTGATCTCCCCTTTTACAATTTCTCAAGAAGAAGTTGACCCATCTAGAAGCTTCCTTTTAACTCACTTAAAATAATATTAAATGTGCATTTAGACTTTATAAAATAATTCCTCAAAGTGGGAGCCCAATTTAATTATTATTTAAATGCACTTTTAGTCATTAAATGGCCCCTTTAATATAAAGTTATAATATAACTTTATAATATACTTTTAATGATTAATTATTATTAAAGTCACCTTTAATAATAATTAAATAATATAACTTGCACATTTAAACCTTATTTTGCCAGGCCAACTGAAAACTAGGATCAAGACTTAAATCATCACACGTCCAAGTGCCTTACTATAAATAGAAATACTAGACTCTCTTGACCTGCAGATTTACTATAAATAGTAAGTGTGTGAAGCTGAGTCCTAAATCACCAAATGAAGGCCAATCTTGAACCACCTAAAGCTCTGGAAGAGAAAACACACTGATCGCTGCCAAAAGGGACACTCTAACCATCTATGTTAGCATACAAGGGCCAGCAATAGTCTAAATCATCAGAAAACAAGATCATGCTAAAAAGGGGACATTACAAAAGAGTTGTTTATTGGTTGTACTCACTCACCACAAAGAAGTGGAAGAACTTATTTTGCATTTCATTATTGTATATGTTTTCCCACTGTTAAGTGGATGTGTCCAGCTAACCCAACTAGAGAAGTGGATAGTACTTTCAACTGCTCATTTCAAGTATAATTGAAATTTTGTACACTGTATGCTCATACCTCACCCACACTGGGAACTTGGTGATCAAAAAGTGGAAAGGAAAGTTGTTTAGCATTTTCACTATGTTTTGAGCTAACAAGTTTTTTCAAAACAAAATTAAGGGTGATTATTACATATATACCCACAAAACTTCGACAACTTATCCTATGGCATTTTGTGTGTGTTACATAATGATAATGTATCACATAGGACAATCAGAAATGTCAATAGTTTCAAAAACCTTCCATGTCTTTCTCAAAGCTTTCTTACTATAACTTTGAAAAAGTGAAAGCCTTAATACACTAATCCTATTTTCTCTTGATTACAAGAATGAGGGATTCACAACAATGAAAAAGGAAGTTGTTTAACTTTTAAATCATTTGGACTAATTAAACTGCCTTTAAGAACTGTTGAGTGCATTCAGAGTTCACCAATCAATAAAAGAACAAGTTCTTTATCAACATGGAGACGTTCTAGTTACTCCTATAACATCAAAGAATGCAAAGTGCCTAGACTGTAGGATGCTTGTGATGGAAGGAGTCCAAAGAGATGTGGCCAATTATCTACCTTGGGTTGCTTCCCTTTTGTGGAATAAGAAATCTAATTATACCCATAGTTACCGGGTTCTCTGTTTTTGCCCTGCGTGCCCGCTCCGGGAGCGTTTGGGCACGGGTTCTTGCTGGGGAGCGGCTGGGAGCGCCCATGGAGCGCCCAGCCACCTGTGGGTTCTCTGTGGGTCCGCTCCCACAGAATCTGGGCACCAAAAACCAAAAAAAAACAGTTTTTGAAGCACTTAAAGTGCCAAAAAAACCCTAAAACGTCTTTATAATATGACTATCACTCCTTTGTCATTTCGTTGCTCTCACAAACACATTTTTAAATGATGTTGAGACTCTTTCACATGATGCAGAGACTCTTTCACATGATGCAGCTACTACAAGTGGCACTGGCAATGCATTTGCTTGTGGTTCAAATAATGTTGAACCAAATGATGATGATCTAGAACCTTTTGATGATTGATGAATAGTTGTAATGATCTTCATTTGAATCATGACTAGAGAGACATATATTATTATATGATATTTATTATTAATATATGAGTATGACATATGTATTGGAATTTTGAACTATCAATTGGCAGTTATGATTTATCTTTATAAGTTTATAGGCTTGTAGTTTATCACTAGCATTGATCAATGATTTTAGATTTAATGATGATTGATGAAGTATCATAGACTCCTTCTATAACTATCAAATGTATTTAATTTTGTATATTTTTAACACTATATATATTTATATATATTATATTTTATATATATAGTTATATATAATATATATATATATAAAATATAATATATTAATATATATATATATATAGTCGCATCTGGAACGCTGCATTCTATTTCAAGAAAAGAAAAATTGTCGGACGCTGCATCTGTGACCTGCATCTGCGTTCGCCAGTACCGCATCGCAACTATGATTATACCTTCATAGACTTGCTTTTCTTTACAGTTCGTAAAAACTGACTCAGCCAGAAATATTGTGTGCAATGGATGTAATAAAAAAAGGTGTTGACTCTCTGTTCATAGATACAAAAGTTGAACATTTTGTGGGGCAAAACTTCTCAAACAACATATTTGTATGTAACTCTCTTGTAAATATGTAGTAATTTATGGCGTGTAACTTCCAAATATTAATACTAGCATTCAGATTTGTTACGAGTAAATTGTTGAGCCAAATTTTACTTTCATATTATGCAAATGCATGTACCAATCAATAATTCAATGCCAATGTACAGCTTCAAATAGTATTTAGTAGTACCAATAAAACAAATACAGAGAACTAAGCTTGTAAAAATCTGCAATTTCAGAGTAGGTTAATAGCTATTCACCTCATAAGGATACTCAATCTTCCTCAGTACATCCCAACTTTTCCTTGGTGCATCGCACAACTGCAAAAGGCCAGAAACCACTTAAGGACATAACAGGGCCAAATCCAAGAAAATCACAAAGATCCAATCAGTTGATATTTATTGTCCAGCTCAGATTGAACAATAGTGAAACCCAAAACTCTCCAGCTGTATACAAGAATGATCAAACATTGTTTTTATATTATAAGGGAAGGAAAGAAATGAGAAATCTTCATAAAGTTTCATTACTCTGAACAGGAAATTTTTAGAAAAGAACGACAACAAGACATATAAGATGTTAGCAGAAGTTCATTAGAAAATGACATATAAAAGCAAATATGCCACTATCACAGAAATAATTACATTATTATTCATATCAGATTGAAAAGTGATAGCATTTCACAAGAAAGTTTTAAGATGATTGATTTGTACAAAGCACTTTTAAATGTGTGCCTCTAAAGACTAAACACAAAAACAGTTGTCATTAGCAAAACTCCCTTATGGAAATTGTTTATAATGTTCTAACCTGCTTTCTTCTTTCAACCTCCAACAATCTAGTTTAGGGCCTACTCTCTCTAAGTACCGTTCATTCCTATCCTAACATAGGTGAATTACAGACAAAACAGAATGCTCACCTATGTGTCAACAGTTTGAAACGCAACTTTCTCCTTCAACCTTACAAGGAGTTGTACAGTAATTTTTTTAGTTTGATTTTTCATCTCTTAAGAAAAATTTCTAATGTCTCATCATAGCTAGCACACAAATTTGGCATATGTGACCACCTTGTGGAAACATGAGAAATTTTCAAATTTTACCTTGTTTATACACAAATTCAAATGCATCATTCCTTAGATTTTGATATCACCACAAAGCATGCCTTTTCTTTTCACATCTTTGCCCACTTGATCTTGTAATTTTGAAATTTATTGCACTAACTTTGGGTAAAAGTTTACAAATACAGGTCCTTCAAGCAACTAGTTACAAATGATACCGAACATTAGCTCCAAGAGAGCAGAAGATCCACAAAAAGTCAGCTATCAAAAATCAGCCCCTTAAGAGCTAATAAAAAAACTGCCCCCCAACTACTTTGGAGCATAATTAATTTTCCTTCACTTGCTTCCTATTCCCTTACTCTTGTCCAAAGTTCTGAGAACCTATTCTAATTGGGTTTCAGCAGATTTCATTCTGAAA
>VDFB02004073.1:0-10097 GCA_007258455.2 Sequoia sempervirens | reverse complement strand
ATATGCAAATGAAATTCATCCATAGCCAAGCTTTGCTCAGACATATGAGATTCTACAAACATAACCATCTCCCAACACGTCTATATCATCTGCAACTCTTACAAACTCATTCCAATTGTTCTGGCATCCTCATGGGTTGTTTTTTATCAAACCAAGCCAACAATAAGCATGTCCAAACTTTCCTCTAGAGAAAAGCTATGCCCTCTAACCTGTCTCTCAAAAATTGTCTTCAAAATTTTTTTCTATTATTTTAAGAAATTGTTGATTATTCCTCTATTGTCAAGGAATTTATTTCATATGTTTTTTTCTCCCTTCCTCAACTTGGTACGCCATCCCCTATAACTGCAAAAATAAGACCTCAAAATATAATTAAAACTCAATAAAAATCCACTTACAGCAACCTTGTCAAAGATAGGATGTTGCAAAAAAAAAAAAAAAATCCTTCATTATCTCCTAAAAAAGCAAAAATCCAAGGCAAGTCTTGGGCGTCCATTTCCCACTCCCTACTTTTTAGGGATCAACATTCATTTTTTTTTAAACTCCCTTATCCATTTCCAACACCTTAAAGTGGGTTTTAATTATTTTACCATTTGAATGCTTTAAATATGCTTTTTTTAATTTATACCCCACTAGTCAATTTGTCAAAGTACAAGGACAATTTAATTGACAAATTTAAATATTTGAAGATAAATAATTTTCCACCCCTCAATATGTAATCCAAGCCACAATTTATTTACTTCAACAATCCAAGAATACTTACCAAAATTTCACCTCTTTTTGTTGATCCAAGATTGCCAATACCGTGAATGCTCCTCCATCAAAGTGAGATCTTATCCATTTAAAAATGTGACTGGTCTATCCAAGGGTTTGTGTATAAGCAGGTGATAAAGGTCTTGAAAAATAAGGAAAAGGTAAGGAAAGGTGCATATAAAATATCCAATAACTTCTTATGTAAGTTCACTTTCTTCCCTTAATTTGCAAGATAGCATTCATATTTGAAGAATTTGACATTTATGTGATTGTATATAGAGTGAGTTGGATTTTGTGATAAGAAAAGTCAAAAAAATGGCTCAATAAAATTATGTGTAATAATTTAATAGACCAAGTGATATGAGGGGTCTAAATGAATCTCAAGTATTCAAGATCCATGCTATTATAAATAGGGATTTATCATTTACAACTAATTGATCAAGATTATTTTTAAAAATATCAAACTATTTCTAATCAATTTAGGGGTAGTGTAATGTCTAATACTCTTGTAGTGAGTCTTCCTCCAACCATTCCATTTGAATAGATGAAATATAGTTATAGAACTACTCTAGTATAAGAGAGGGTATTGATAGAAAAATGTGAGAATATAGCCCCAATCCACAACTAACTCTATATCTTTTCCTTCAAAATTTAGACAAAAGACAAAGTAGGCTAAATTAAAAGAAATTATAGAGAAAGTGAAAGGAAATGAATGTGTTACAAATATATTAGCTCAACCCATGTAAGGATGGAATAATGTTTTTGCTTTACATACTATTGAGCTTATCTTTCAATGAGTGTAATAACAAGAAGAACAAAAATAATCCATCCACCTATAAAATTTTAAAAACTAAGAAGGATAAACTTAGTAGATGTTTGGCATTCCTTGTGTAGTATATAATATAGATAGACTAGCTCAAGAGTGATCCTTATTGTCACTTATTTATTTTTAAGGGGGTACCCCATACTTATATTAAGATAAAAGATTCAGAATACATAATTTCAAATTACTGTCTTTTAAAAGTATGAAAAAGAATACATAGCTTTAGATTGCAGTGTTTTCAAAGTGAACAAAAGCATAGATGGTAAAAAAAATAACAACATAGAAACTAAACTGAGATATTCAAGATAAGAAATAGCTACCAAAAAAAATATTAACATAATGGAAAAAATTAAAACTTTGAATTTGGTTGCAAGAATTTTGTGAGCCTAATTTTGCAAATATATGACAAGAAAAAGTAGGTATATAAGAGCATAACTTATTTTAGTGTACTCATCAAATCATTCATTTTGTATTATTATAAATTAATTTTGATTACATTTTTCACATTAACACCCCCTCTTAAGTGCAACTTAGGGAGTACGATAAAATTTAAAGATATAGTGATAATGAATTATGGATGCATAAGTGGGTCCTAACTACAATACCTAATGAGGCATCCATGTATAAATAAATATATCACAATTAGAGAGAATTAGAAAACCTCATAGGAAAAAATTCCTCTCCAAAAGAGAGAAAAAATAAAAATAATCATGTACATGTGATAGAACGAAGGAGGAATTAACAAGACCCCCAAAGTGTTGCTTCTACCACAAATTTAAAATATAGATCCCTCCATAAGATAAAAATGGTGATACTATGTATCCCCCAACAAATAAGTAACTTGTGTACCAAACATGAATGTTCAAATAAGAATGTTGTAGATGATCCAAAATGATAAACAATATTTATCCCCTTAGGAAGAAACAAATCCAATAGTGGATGTAGAAGAAACTCCCTCAAGAGATATGAAGAAATAAGTCTCATGATGTGTGCCTCTAAAAAATTCTCAAATGTTCACATGTCTAGATCAAATGATGTCATAATGCAATCAATTGAAACCAATCTAAACAACTATCAAGACTTGTGAAGAACAATCTCCAAAGATAAGGATAATTTCATAATAGGTGTGTTGAAACTATCATCAAATAGGAAGTTAATATTCCCAAGGGTGTCCACAATATCTACAATGTGAAACTATACAAGAAAAAATATATTTTCTATCATAAAATTATCCCACAAAGCTAAAATTGAAAGACAAGAAACTTCATAGTGAACTAAAGTACTACAAGCCATGGGAACACTAAACTCTAAAGTAGAAGGAGGTGGAGGAGATGGAAGCTCAACACAAGTATTAAGAAGCCAATTGGATGGAATAACACAAAGTTTCAAGTGACCAAATTTCTCTTCACGAATACAAGCCATTCTAGATGTATGTGTATACCATTTAAAGGAACTACAATATCATATGGAGAAAATTTTGAAAAGGAATACAAGTCAGATGCATGATCAACCATCCCAAAAACAATAGTCTCTCTACTCTACAAGTCAATAGATCATTGAAGGAACATAAAGTACATCATTGAAGGTGTCATCTCTAATGTCAATAGATCATTTCCCACAAACACTCATATATGTGTTGTCTTCCATAAGGATGTATGGTAAAGTGCAAGGCTCAAATGAAGAGAACATACCCTATGATGACGCCATATGATGTAGAATTGCTTAAAAGTTCCATTTTTTTTGGAATGCAAAGTAAAGGTCAAAGTTGCAAGCTTCGATTGTAAATATTGTGAGGTTACAAATAAAGTGCATTTCTAATGAGATGGGAGTCATGAAACCTTGAAGTGGGGATGCAAGTTGAGAGTGCAACTACAAGCTATAGTTGGAATTCCAAATAACTAAGGGCATGGGCATTTGGGGTGGAAAATTAGAATGAGGATGCAATAATTGCATATCTACATAGAGGGTCTAATTATTTTCCAAGGACAAGGGTGTGGATTTTTTAAGGGTCCAAGAAATTTTGAAAGACTACAAATTGCTCCAAAAGTTTGATTGTCTAATCAAGCCAAAATATCAACCCAAGACTTCAAAAATTTTAAATTTTCCCAATAGAAAAGACTAGAGGTGCATGCAACCACTCCAAGCATAGGAGTCAAAAAGGGGGCCCAATTTTTTGAATAAAAATAGATGTATTGTACAAGAGGCAACACAATTCACCTTACATATCCTAAGGTCTAGTGTGACTTATTATTCATAGATGGTTAATTATTTGTGTATAATAATCATGAAGTGGGAAAAATGGGATACCCATGTGTGGGTGGGGATATATGTAATAATTTTATCATTTTTTTAGGACTTGGAAATAGTGTTCATAGTGATGTGTTAAATGAGGGTTGCATGCACTAGATATCGTAGTTATGAATCTAAACTAGAAAAAATTAGAATTTTATCCTTCATAGAAAAAATTTATGTGTTAGCAAGTACACATCACTCTTTAAAAATGTTGTTTACCATTAAAAACTAGTTTTCGAAGGAGATGGAAAAAGAAATGCAATTTGATTCCAAAAAATTAAAATATATATATATAATCTATAGAAAAAATGTTAGAAATCACTAGTTTGCATCATCTTCAAATTCTTCATGGTTTAGTAGCTATAGGTGCCTGAAAGTGAAGATTTAGTTAAAAAAAATCAGTTCAATATCAAGTTTGGCCAAAAAGTGTAACCCACTATTGTGGGTTCACCCTGTAATAAGTGCCTTATGGGAGAATTCCTGGGAATTAAAAAATGCCAACTTGAGTAATGGAGATCAAAGATACTTATGAAAGAGTTATTTTCTATTCTAGGATGGCTCCACACATGTGAGGGTCATGAGAATTCTCACCATGGCATTTTGAGACCTTGTTTGGTCCAGTGGTATTATTTTTTGGGGGTTTTATGGGATTTATTAAGTCTATATATTGGATGCATGGGATAGAGGATGTAAAAGAATGTATTTTGTAGGGTTATGCTACTAGTTTTACACTATAGGACCAAGAGTGTTGATCTCATTGAAGTATTTCTTTGAGAAGTTTTGTGAGTATATTGTGAAAATGGTTTTTTGAGGGTATATTTGTGTCTCTTATATTCTTTTGGTTGCTTCTATTATTCTTCTCTTTCACTTTCTTTATTTTATGAGTGTTGTTACATGTTATAATGTTGTTGAACTTTTTAAAGAATTATTTTCTATAATATTCTTCTCAAAGGGTTATTGTGGAAATACTTTCATGTTTAATTGTTGATCTTTGTTTTAAGTTTGATTGTGAAGTAGTTTGTAGGAAATTTTCCTAACACAAGGACTATTTGAGATTATATACTACCCTACAAAGAATTAGATAGAAAATATATTCACAATGCTCCTAGCTCATGATAGGTTTCAAGAACTTTGAGGTTTTCTTTGAGTTATTCCCAATTATCATTATGGGGGAGAATGAAAGAATAATGTCCATTGTGTTGAGAACATGAATGCACAACAACCCTAATGAAGCTAGCCACACTTCAAAGGATCTTAACCACGAAGAACTCTACCCACTTGAACAAGAAAGTGTTGCAACATGAGCATCAAATGAGAGATTCTATTATGAGATATATTCTATAATGTACAAGTGCCTTGTATACATAGGCATGAATAAGATGTAGAATGAAATATGATGTTGACATGTGTCTTAACCTTAAGACATGTGGCAACTAACTAACTACCTAATAGAATGTGAAGTCTTAGATAAGGCTTCTAGAAGGATTCTTATTTCCAATGCAAACATGTGAAGGGGGATGGCCCCATTATAACTAATTACCTAGTGAATGCAACCTAGGAATAATATAATAAAATGCCTAAGTAAACTTATGCAAGTGTAATTAAACATTAATTACACCAACACCCCCCTATAAGTGCAACTTAGGGAAGAAATGATAATGCAAACGATGATACAATGATGGGTCTCAACAACATGGCCATTTTTAGGTACCCATGTACAACTAATGATGCAACTAATCTATTATAAACAGAGGAAAGGAGACAACCCAATGGGAAGAAAACTCCTCTCCAAAAAAGAGATGAAAGAGATGAAATGCAAGATAAATAGAAAAGATCATATGATCATGGTGATGTGTGGAGGTCTCAACATCAATACCCCACAAGAGCTACAACCATCACAAGATACAATACAATGATAAAAAAGATGGAGACTATATAGGCCCCCCCACCCCCGCCCCTCGTAATGAAGTACCATCCAAGCCATCAAATAGAGTATGAAGCCAATAGAGGATCCAATGATGAAAAACTACATGCCTCCCCCTTGGAAGGAAGAGTCCCAATGGTAGATGAGGATGAAGAGTTGACTCCATGATACAATGGGAAGGAAATGAAGTCCTTGTAGAGAAGTCAAGTGCCTCCAAGATACTTACCAAAACCAAAATTCCTAATCAAGGTGGGATCCATGTGATAAGGAGACTCAAGAACATCCCCCAAATCAACTGAAAGTGCAGAATCCACTCGGCTAAAAGTGGGAGATTCTAACTCCGCTTTGCCGTGGGCTCTTCCTCTACTACCGAGTCGGGTAGGTAATACCAATCTAGGACACGAAGACGTACTTCCGGATACCGTTAGGAAATAAACTAGAACCGGTGCGTGTAGCGTAGTTCTCCCGGCTCGAATTGCCGGGAACCAGAACTACTGGTGGCTACTACTTGGTCTAGCGTACTTCTGACGGCCTACCATCTGTAAACTGCTTGTGTATGGCGGGGCGGGCACTAGTCAAATATTGCCCGGTGGTGCAAAGCTCGCGTAAGTGAGGCGGCCGGAAGGCATACGAGCGTCTTATTTCCCTACTGGCCTTTTCGGTGGCACCGCCGATAACAGGCAGGCGAATGGGCCGTAGGGGAAGTGTCCAGTCTGATAGCAAGCATTGGGGCACTAGGAGGTGTCGTATCACTATTAGGAGGAGGGAAAACTCGCAAGAGGCCAATCTTCAGTGATTAGAAGTCTTTCCCATAGGAGGGGATGTCTGTTACTCGAGTAATCACATTAGATCCTTCTCGCTCTGAAAGTCGAGACCGTAGGATCCGAAAGGAATAGTCAGATCCACAGCTCCCCCATTGATGGAGTAGGGGGAGCATGTCTACAGCAAAATCCGCTATCCCGTCTAGTGGGCAGAGCCACTCCACCTGCACCTCAGGTGGGTAGGCGTCTGCAAGCAGCCCCATCCATTTGCTCTATGCGAGAGCGCTCTGTGGTAACTCAAAACTTCCAGGCCTGTGGTGGCTTACGCAGGCCTTATACCGATGAGCGGGAGGTCTGCCTCTGTTATGCCCCCCCCAATTCTATTTCTTTCCATGCGGTGGGGGGTCACCCGCCAGGTCATTTCATTCAATGCTTGAGGAAGTACCCACAGGAGCGGCGTACGCGAGGTGGCGTCCGGTGGCGTATAGTGCTCGGGGAGGAGAACCGAGTGGCTGGTAAGACTGATGTAGAGAAGACTTCTTCCCCCAATGTGGTAGCGTAGAGTACCGTAGGAATAAGAATCAAATATAGTTGGCTCTTATTCCTAGGAATATTTGGGTACATGGGATTGCCAAACATACATTTCGAAAATGGTGGGCCCATCTTGTTTCTCCCCTTGGCGGGGGTTAGAGCTGGTGGGAAAGGCACCCAATCTATCGGGGATCGGGAAACGATAGATAAAACTACTGATCGCATCAGTTTGAAAATAGGTGTACTGGGCGGTCGCGATTGAACTATCCCAAGTAGGGGGTTTCCTTTTCTTGGGAGTCGCGTTCGCTCAATCGCTACTTTAGATCATGAAGGAGTCGAACCTTCACTCCCAAAGGGAGCACACCTGCTGCTTGATCTTGGGGAAACATAATTTCCAACTCTACGTAATAGGTCCTTCGGGCCATGTTACGTATTAATCTCATCTTGGTGTTGATCCTTCCACCACCTCTCCCAATCACCTTCTACCTTTCCCTAACAGCCCATCTAGAAGGATCGTGGGTTTCCCGAGGCCCAATACACCCCTTCTGAAGGGGGGTATTGAATAGGCCGAGGTCATTCTGTCTCCTCCTCCCCCCCCACCCCTTTCCCCTTCCCACCTTCTACCTTCCACTGAAAGCAAAGATAGAAGGAAGGAAGGTAGTGACAAAGAAGAATCTGTCTTGGCTAGTGACCAAGAAGCCGGAGGGGAAGGAACCAGCTGGGGGTTCCTTACCCGATGGCCCCCTCCCTCGATCCATCCAAACCACTAGCTCAATTCTGTAGGGAGGACCCCAAGGGAGCCCAAACCTGAGGCGACTCGGGCCTTTAATGACCAATCACAAGAAAGAAAGAACTGCCTTAAGAGACTAATACGCTTGCTGTGGAAGGAACCCCCACCACCGCTCCTGCACTGGCTGGCCTCTTACAACCAACCATCCTGCCTTCCCTTAACACCCATCCTGCCTTGGTTGGCTGGCCCCGTGAGAGAGGGACCCTCCCAAGAGGGGCCCGAGCGGAAGGGGCGCCCTTCCCTCCATCCAACCAGCCGGCTATCCCTCCATCCCTGCAGTTTAGGTTCGACTCTTAACTATCGGCGTGACTTCCTGTGGCTCCGGTGGCCGAGGAGGGGGTGGGTGCTCATTCCATTATGACTTTCCAGTTTGACCCAAACCAGAGTATGAGAGGACCAGGTTGGGCCCGTGATGCTAATCAGACGTAGATTGGTTCCGACTATAGTTCCCATGGTTTCTTGCTAGTGAAAGAAGGTGATAGCCCTGTAGACGTAGATTGGTTCCTCCCAATCAATGACTAGCGGAGGTGTGCGAAGGTAGGCTCGAGCTAACAACAAGATGGCGAGTCGATCCGATGCCCCTTTCTCCTAGCCGTACAGGGGAGCTTTGAAATATGAGGTGCGCCAGCCATTTTTCTAATATAATTAGTTGTTCAGGAGAAACCGTCCCCTTGCGTGCTTCGCACCCACCCCCCATTATAGTTATAGTAGGGGCCTTAGGGGATTGGGCTTGATTGAAATCTGGAGTGGAGTGATCCGGAACAACGAATGCAAAGCTTTCCGGCCAGTAGCCGATAGAACTATAGTCGTGAACCAGATCAGAATGATGATTTATTGTCCGGGGGTTCTGCGTCCAGTCAATCCACCTTCTAAATAATTAAGCAATCGATCGGTCCCTAGGGATAGTGATGGATAGATGGATAGATGGACAGTAGGTTGGTCTACCGTAGATTATCAACTACGGGACCATGCTCATTGATCCGATCTTCGTTTAGATGCCTTTCATCCGACCGGATACCACCTTTTCTTCTTCCCTACCAGAGCAGATTTCTTAGTACGGGCTCGGCAGCTCCAGGTATAGATAGGGGCCCACCCACCCCTGCACGGAAACAACTTCTTTGCAGATCGGCACTCCGACTAAGCGATTTCGCCCTGCTGGCTTCACTATCCGACTAAGCGCCTAAAGAACCATAATAGGGCCTCCCATCGCCCCCGTACGATCTATTCGCTCTCGTTCCCGGCCATTAGATAGATCAGGTTGGGATATCCGCATCCATTCTCAAATGAATAACACTTAGGTGGGAATGGTAGAGGCTTGGGTGTTGAAAAACAAGGTGAAGAAAGCTTGCAATATGAACTTAAATGTGTGAATGCAAATCTGAAATATGAAGATTAACCTTAGCCTTAGTGTGAAGAAAGAATGAGAGAGAGAGATAGAACAATATAACACATGCAACAACAGATTTACGTGGAGAAACCCCAAAGGGAAAAAAACTCCACCACCGAAAGAGAGGCAAGTATATTACTGATAATCTTCAATATTACATGCAGCAATAGACTTCTCTTATCATTCCCTGTAAATCCAGCAGCACCCTGTTACCCCTGCAAAACTGAATTCTAATAACACTAGCTCAAGGCCCCAATTTATAGAGATTTGTGAGGATGAAAACCACCATGGTTTCACCAAACAATAGGCAGCAATACCACCTAGAAAAACCCACGCCCCCCTCCTTGAAATGGTCAAAAATACCAAAAATAGCCTCTTACAAATGCTCTTACAGCTGTCATAAGGCATCTTTTATGCATGGGCACCTAGGGTCTAAAAATAGCATATTCTGTCATAGGGAATCTGTCATACTGTCATAGCATCTTATGACAACTTGCATGCATGTCATAGATGCTCTTACAACACCCTATTTTGACCCACAACCTTATTTTAGAAGATTCCAAGGTGGGACGCCTAGCTAATTTGTCCTTTTCCATAAGGATAAATGGTAATGGTAACACTGCATTTACATAGTCTCTTTCACCACTGTTGGTCAAACAATTTCACCTCTTATGGGTAAATGTACAAAACACTTTAGGAGAATAATAAAAATAAAGGATTTACAAGGTTGATGACACCTAAATCCTAACATTCTCCCACTTGACATCATACATTGTAAATTACTCCCATAGAGATACAATTACATAGAATTAAGTACAGTGATCAATGTCCATGGCCTT